>VIAB01008614.1:5172-19022 GCA_009801035.1 Oophaga pumilio
ACACATTTTTTTAATGGGCCTACCAGAGATAGCCAAGTCCAGCGTTTGGTTGGTGTTTGACACTCCCATAATAATGAATGCAGCGGCTGTGGTCATGATCTTCATCCGCTCCAATCACATGGGGCTCTTCCGAGCCTCATTTCTAGGGATTGGTGGATGTCGCAGAGTTTAGACCCCCAACGATCAAGAAGTTATCACCTACCCTATAGAAAGGGTTAAACTTTCAAACTTTAGAATATCGATTCATGTGTTTTGTTGCCCCTTTCAAACCAATCCCATATATATGCATCTCCCAGGGCTAATCACATTTCTTTATCAAGGTAAGTAGCTCCTCTTGCCACTCCAAACCTATATATTTCTATGAAGCTCTCATACTTGGTTAGGAGACTCATGGCCAGTCCGTGCATTGCGGTCTGTGATCGGGCCGAGAGCCATGGACGTTTGCATCTATGTAATAATAAACTGGGTAGTTTTTATTTTAATCTCTTTTTATTGCTTTCAAAGAAAGAAATACAACTCAATATATAGTCATACATTAACCAAAGCAGTACACAATATGTAAACATGGTGGACTGTACAATCCACTTTTTCTAATATACAGTACATGAAATAATTTAGAAGAAGCTCCAACTTGTAGACTGTTATTAGAACTCACATAAAAAATATAAAACTTAAAGATTCCTAATGGATCTACGTATCAATAGGACATATACAAGACGTACATACATAAACTGGGTAGTTTTTAAAATAAATGATGAGATGTTGGCTTTGCCTGTACGTAGGGGCCTCCCGGGAGATTTACCTGTTCCCCAGTTGGCCAGTCCAAGCCTGGTCACATAGTAAAAGAGTTCATTCCTTTACTTATGCACTAAAAAGAAATGCTTCTAATACCCTAGCAAAGTCTAGCATGATTTTATCCCAGAAATTGCAAACATCTTTGCTTTAAAGCACTTTAAGATCATAAAAAATGTTTCTTGAGACATAAGGTAAATAAAGTGCACCACAATAGTGTTCAACAGTAGGTGCAAATAACAGTTTAGGATGTAGTAGAATAAATCCATCACTGCCTGTCTATCACATACAGGCTCTTAAGAAGTTGCAGGAATTGAAACTTTTCAGTTGAAAAGATACAATATAGTTCTTGTCTGATACATTGATACCACAGCTATGATAAATTAGCGTCACCCCTACCGTGTAGGTAGCCTACAACTTTGCATATGTTGCTATCTCTTGTTTTCTACTGATTTCAGCCATAGCAACACACTTTATTTTGTTCCTGTAAATGTCAAACGTTCCATTAACAGCGAAGTTTTGCCAGGTTTTAATGTTTTTTTATAATGTGAATGTTAAATGCCTCCTTCTCTTTCTCAGGCAGCAAATCATTCTTTATGCTCTTGGCTGGAATGCTAAATAGCCAAAAAGTGTGGCAATTTCCATGTCTGCTGCCTGTATGGCGGAGATTTAACTCAAGTAAGAAATGTTATTATGAAAAATAAACAATCAATTTTATAAAGTCTAAAAGATATTCAGCTGAGAATTGCACATGTAGGCTGATGGTTAGATTGGCGACTTTCTGACAGTGATTGACAGCAAATATGAATATTATAATGATGGCTTAGCATATACCGGTAAGTGTTTACTCTGTTGGGGTTACATTAACTACGGCCCTTTTAGTTTTCAATAAAATGTACCAGAGTCTTTCATATATCTTGGTATGTTTATGTAGTAGAGCACTGGACATTTTTGATCATTTTTATTTTTCATGAAGCTTCAACTATTGGCGGATGATGTTCAAGAGATATAGATATAGAATTTCATCACTATCAATTCTTTAATTTAATGTTATTAACCGAAATGCTTATTTAGACATTAATATAATAAATAAAATGCATGATATTTATTGACTGGTTTGGTTGCATGACTACATGAGGTAATGTACTGTACCAGCTGGACCTTCTAGGTTCTCAAGAACAAGGCACTTTTTGTATTTGCTCTCAGTTCTGAAGTGGGGATGAGGTTTCTGAGCAGGGGATCCACTTCCATAATCTCAATTTCTAAATGAGGTAATTGAAAGTAAGTTTTCAATTCTAGGGAGTCCATGTAATGTGACATGATCATCCAAAGTGAGATTTTACAATCAATCATAATAATATTTTTGTAAACAGAAATGACAATAAGAATGTTGTTACCAATTAGTAACAGTGTAAAACTAAAGAAATGAGCTGGAACACATTTAGATATAAGTTTAATGTTTAAGTGCACGTTCACACTGTGGCCCTTTCCCAAACAAAACTTTGGATAAAAACAAAATGAGCAAATACTGTGTAGTAAGTAAATAATTAGAAAGTAGTAGCACATGTAAATAACATAGTGCAAGGGCATTTTCACCAAGGGCCACATCAGCATTACTGTTGCCTTCAAAGAGCAAATTGAAATTTTAAAGGGTCATGCAGACATCCGTGCAACATGGTACAAGCATGGACTGTGATGCATGGACTGACCATGTGCTATAAGAGGGCTGTCTCTGGGTAGTAGGGCTAATATAACTGTCCCCGGGTAGTAGAGCTATTAGAGCTGTTCCTGTATAGTAGGGCTAAGCTAACTGTCCCTTGGTAGTAGAGCTAATACAGCTGTTCCTGGGTAGTAGGGCTAAGAGCACTGTCTCTGGGTAGTAGAGCTAATAGAGCTGTACCTGGGAGGTAGGGCTGAGTGAGCTGTCCCTAGGTAGTAGGGCTAAAGGTACTGTCACACTAAGCGAGATCGCTAGCGATATCGCTTAATCGACACCGATTTTATGACGCAGCAGCGACATCGTCAGCGATGTCGCTGTGTGTGACATGTAGCAGCGATGTGGCCCCTGCTGCGATGTCGCTGATCGTGCATGAACGTTCTGGACCATTTTTTGATCGTTGGCGTCCCTCTGGTGAGCCTAAATCACTGAGTTTGACACCCTTTATGAACGACGAGTGACCTCGTTGGTGACTCATGTCAGCGGCGCAGGTGGGACAAGGTTTTAATGCCCCTCAGCTCCGATTGGTGGCCACATCTAGTCCTTTGTGCGTTGTTGCGAGGATACTATCGCGTGTGGGGTTTTGTGATCCTATCAGAGTCGCTACAGCGCTTCATCTTTGCCATTTATACAAGATGTTTTTGGGATCCTGAAAAAATGAATCCGGGACAAACGCAATAGCGGCAAAGACTGGATCGCAGTAGTTGCAAAGCAGAAGGCTAGCAGGACGCAGTATGGAATGATGCTGGAAATTCGTATGAACCACTTGCGTCGTCTTTTATGACACGGACGTCCAATCACTAAGCGAGAGCTGTGACTTTTGACATACAGTGACCACCAATCTGTGCTGAGGGGCGTGGAAAAGGTTGTGCTCAATCTTTAACTATACATGCTGTGTGACAGGTCCCAACGACCGCCGAGGTCGTTATACAGATCGCTGATGTGTCGTTTATGAGATCTTCCTGTTTGGAAGCTACTAGCGACCATATAGCGATCACACCAACGATCTCGCCAGGTCGTGTCGTTGTCGTGATCGCTGGTGCGATCGCTTAGTGTGACAGTACCTTAAGAGAGCTGTCCCTAGGTAGTAGTGCTAAGAGCGTTGTCCCTAAGTAGTAGGGCTAAGAGAGCTGTTCCTGGGTAATATGGCTAAGAGAACTGTCCCTGGGTAGTAGGACTGAGAGAGATATCTCTAAGTAGTAAGGCTAAGTGAGATATCCCTACACACAAAAGTGCTTCGACCGACTTTCCACTTTCCCTCTACGGAGAGCCAGTCAAAGCAGTGTTGAAGTATGTCCTGACCTCGTGAGCCACATAGAATGAAATGGTGGGCTGGATTTGGCATGCTGGCCTTGACATTGACACCTCTGACATAGGGTACTTAGTTGATAACATTTTGATCAATCTATCTGCCTTGTCTATTTTAAGGTCTGCTGACACATAGCAAGGTGAACTGCAAAAGTTAGGGTCCATTCTGATTGGCTACACATTGTCGTGGTGTCACAGCTTTTACTTTGATCAAAATGGTGTCTATTTATTTATTTACTTACTGCAGGATATTTGCTCATTTTATTTTTATCCCAGATTTTGTCTAGTAACAGAGTGTGTTCACTTTTTTTTTCAAGGTATGGCAAATAGACTGATGCATCTTCTACAGTTTTGCCTGTAGTTGATTATTTGGGTGTCTTAAAAGGGTTTCCCCTAAAAATGTATCACATATACACAGAATAGATGATAAACTGACCACAAAGCTGTGGCACCCAAAGTCTTCCTTGTGAATAAAGTGTTGCAATAGCGCTTATAAACAGTGAATGTAGGAGGACACACATGCTCACTACTGCTTCATTCATACAGGGGACTTTTGGCCCCTCATTCTAATGATTAGTAATGATCACTGGGGGTCCCAGCTGTCAGACCCCCACAGATCATACATTTTCAACCTGCCCTACGGATATGTCATACATAGTTTCAATCAAATTTATTCAACCACTGTTGAAAATTACAACCTCCGTTCCGCAACACAATATAGAACACAGATCAGAAGGTGAATATTTGACTTTTTTCCATTTCATTTTAAATAATTAACTCATTTAGAAATTGATGGCAGCAACACATCTCAAAAAAGTTGGGACAGGGCCATGTCTACCATTGTGTAGCATCCCCTCTTTTTACAACAATCTGTAAACGTCTGGGAAGTGAGAATACCGATTGCTGGAGTTTTGGGAGAGGAATGTTGCCCCTTTATTGTCTGATGTAGGATTTTAGCTTCTCAACAGTCCTAGATCTCTGCCGGAATTTTAGTTCTGTAATGTATCAAATGTTTTCTATTGGTGAAAGGTCTGAACTGCAGAAGACCAGTTCATCACCCAAACTCTTTTGTGAAGCCATCCTGCTTGTTGGATGCAGTACATGGTTTATGTGATTTAATTTATTCAAATAAAATGTAAATATGTCTAATCACTAGCAAATACATACAGAAAAGGGCCACTGTCCAAGAGCAATATAAGGGCCCAAGAGCTCATCATAATGCACAATACTACCTGCTTTTCAGGTATAAATGGCCCCTTTACCCATTGGGCCCAATTCCCTTTCTATTCTGGTGGGAGTATACACATGGTGCACCACGGGATAGATAGATGTGATGATTGATTCCTGCTGCCCATGGAACCCTATGGAACCTGACATCCCTACAGCTCCAATGGGTGAAATCTACACTTTTTTATGCACTATGGCACTTTCCATTTAATTGACCCTAAGAATTTCTTACCTACCAACACCGCTTGAATATCTATTATCTATAGTGGTATAGGTACTATTTGTAAGTTTGTTTTTTCCTGGGATTATCCCTATTTTACAATTATAATTAAAAGTTATGTTTTAAGAGAATTTCTCTATGCTACTTAAAATTATCTACTCTGAGAGACTAGCACCTAAGGGCACTGATTGGTAATTTAGCTACATTTCCAAATCACTGTATCCTTGTTTCCTTTAAATTTTTCCCAGCATCCCAACCTATTTGGTATTGGGGTTGTACATTAATTACCGTAGTAATATTTTAAAACTTTCCACTGTTTACAAGAACAATTTATAGGGAACCTGTTAGGCCTCAAAATTGTTCAAAACCTCAACTGCAGAAGAACATATGCCAAATCCTGTAGTCTAGTTTAGTTGTTTAAGTGACCTAGTGAAATCATTTAAAAATTAAGTTTTCATCTACTTCTCCAGACTAATCCTGCTTTGGATTCCTTTGTGTATACTTGACATCCTCAGTAGAATTCCCATTTTGCTAGGACTACCAGAAAACTTGATTAATAGATTCAAGACATGACTAGTCCGGGGGAAGAGATGCCATGCCAAATTGCTATTGTCTCATTAGCATACTTGATGCTGCACATTAAAGCTTAATTTTTAAATGATATCATTGATTGCTCCACTCAAAAAGGCTTCATTAGAATACAGGATTTAGCATGTGTACCACTATAGTAGAGGTGTTGAACAGTTATGTGATATGACAGGTTCCTTTTAAATAGCCCCAAGCAACAAATATAACAAGTGATTTTTAAATTCAATACTAAATGTTACTTTTGTTGACAACTGCAGCTTCAGATTTATTCAATCCCTGTATGACTGGCATCTTTAGCACATGGTAGAGCACTCTTTGGCTGTTATGTTTTGCTGAAAACGTGATATTAAGCAAGACACGTGGAGCATTCCTGAGAAATTTCAGCCTATTCCATATAGCAACCATTAGTTCAATAATATTCTTGATACAAAGGGTTAAAATAGAGCATTGTCTTGCACAAACAAGGAAAATGATGCAAAAAATATATAAGAGCCATTATTTGTTCATAGGGATACTGTTGGAAGCAGAGTTCACACAAGTTCACTATGTGGTTGTGGCTGAAAGAAGAAACTGTCACTGGCTACCACCATATTCCTGAGGAGGCAGGTGGTCAAAACCCATTACATAGCTGTAACTTTCAAGTATAGCTTTCAGCAGTATCTCTGAAGTAGAAAAAAAGAAGCATACCCTGAAAAGAGCACCGCATCCTGCCTACAGGGAAGCATAATGGTGGCATGGTGAGGATGTGTTGCTGATTTGCCTTTTTTACCAGAATAGAGAAAATCATGTTAGGCAGCCTGTGTTGTGGGAAATGAGGAGCCTTGAAGCTTCAGATAAGGTTTTTATTATTACCAACGCATTTCAGCTCAGTACCGGCGCCTTTCTCAAGGTCGAAAAACCAAATTACCTTGCTTTGCTTCTTTTGACACTGGAAATCTGCAGTCGTATGGTGGGCTAGATGGAAGTATCAGGAAATTCTAGAAGAAAACATCATGCCTTCTGTGAGGAGATGAAGCGTGGGTGTCATTGGACTTTCCAACAGCACAATGATCCAAGCATACATCAATGTACACCAAGGCTTGGTTTAAGCAAATATTCTGGAAGACTATACAGTGACCAGCAAAAGCACCAAACTAGATCCACATAGAAAATGTACAGTGGCCAAAGGCTGGTTCATACTTTCCTGCGCCATATTTTTACCATGTAATCAACATATTGCAACATCTTGAAAACACTTGATCAATATATGGATCCCTTGCAATCTAATGTTAATGATTCATCCCAAGAAAAAAGCCATCAATTTTAAAAGGCTAGATAACTCCATTAAAAAAATATTTGTTTTTACGTATTTTATAAGTTGCGAATCATGGCATATCATGATCAAAGAGAGTTTTGCTCTTAGCAGAAGGACGTAGAGCTTCAAATTGCACAGCCATTGTCATTTCGTAGCCAAGGTCTCATCTTCCTGGACTTGCCGTTTCCCTATTAGTGGCCTGTAGATACCAACAGAAACATGTCTGTCAAGATACCGATTTCATTACATAGGATTTATGAAAGATGAATGTCATAACCAGTTGTTAGAACCTACTCAGCTTCGAAGGTGATTTGGTCTGAGGAACAAATCCAGAACAGAGCTGTTTTCTAGCACGTCGGATAGAAGAAGCATTTTTTGTTGATATACAGGAGACTTACAAGTATCTTCTTCTAAGCAATGATGGAGCTCAAACTTACACAACACTGATCATGACATCCAGATATGGACTTCATAGCTTCTCACTGGTTGTTCCTTGCCTACCTCCTCTTTAAATTACTGGCGATTTCTGTATATAATCAACAGTTATTGGTACCGCAATTATTGTTTTCTAATGCCTACCAGTATTGGGAATTGTACTCCCTAACAGATGTTATTCTGGCTGTGCTGGATGAGTGAAAGATTTAGGAAATATTTTAGAGGGGCTGACAGTCACATTAAATTTCCCTTACTATTTCTCTATGTTGTGCTAACATAGTCTGCGGAGCTGTTGTGATATTGTCATTAAATACACATTAGCCACTAACTCAAATGGAGCTTAAATTCTTATTTCCCTATGTTAAGTACACACATGACTATTTGATTGGAAACCCATTAACCTTTTTAGTATGTTTTTTTTGGAAGTTTGAGGAAACACAGAAAAAACATACAAACTCCAAACAGGTATTGACCCTGATGCCAAGCAGCCATGTTAACCACAAAGCCACCAATTGGGAGATTTTGGCTCGTCTTGGGCCATCATGGTGGGGGAACTATACTCCATAACATTGCTGTCGTAGCTCTAGATACACAGTCATGCACCAGCCCTTCAGACAGTGCAGGAAGCACGACATAGTGTATAAAATTCCCCTGAAGTGTTCATTTAGTTTGCTGTCATGGATATCATTTGTGCTGGAAAAAAAAATCTACTCTGAGTTTTATGGATTTCACTGATTTTTATTTTCATTCCATTTTAGAACTTTAACTTGAAATTAAGTATAAAATAAGAACCCTTTTATATTGAGCAATATTCCTACAATCCCAATTACATTTAAAAGGGTTCTTCTTTTATACTAATTTCAAGTTGAAGTTCCAAAATGAAAATCAGTGAATTCCATAAAACTCTGAGTAATTTTTTTCCCAGCACAAATGTTATTCATGACAGCAAACTAACACTTCAGGAAAATTTTTATAGACTAAGTCATGCTTCATGCTAGGCCTGAAGGGATGGTGCATGACTGTTTTTAGTGTTCTGTGAGCCATGTGCTGCACCTATACACCTCCTGAGAGTAAGTTCCTGATTTGAGTTACTGTTCGAGATTTTGGTTCTCATACTTTACCATTGTAGTACAATTCTTCTCTCCATCTCCTTTTATACTGATGCAGAAAAAGCGATAAAAGAGCATCATTGCTGTCTCCAGGTAAGTGTTGCTTGCTTTGCAGGCTCTGCTATGTAGTTTTTCCAAATGTTAGAAAATGGCATGTTTGAAGACATTCTTAAAAAAATAAGCACATATGGGGATACATAATGTGTGAAGAATTCTTAAATATATAAGGTAACAGCATTTTGAATTTGGCTACTACTAATGAGAAGTTAAGTTTCAGAAATTATATATTTCTAATAAATGGAAATGTTGTGTCCCAATTATTACCAATCAGATAAATATGAGATCACTTTGAGGCTCCTCCTCTGGGACCTTAAATGATCTCTGATATGGGGTCCTAAGTCCTCCATTCCTACCAGCAGCACGATTACAGAATGGAGAACGTACAAAACAACAGTTGAACATGCACATTGCTGCTCCAACTAAATTTGCTTAGAGAAATAGCCATGTGAATTCATTTCTCACACATCAATGGTAAACAGTCCTTGTAAAGTATAGGAATCTGGGAAAAGCTTGGATACCGTCAACATTGCCACTAGTGCATCCTGCAGTGTGGTATTTCTGATGACTCCTGAATGGGAAATGTCCACCTTTGCATAATTATGAGGGCAATTAAGAAACTAAAGTTTTTGCAAATTGTTTTTTTAAGAATTTGAGAGAGTTTACTAAATATAACTAAGAAATAATTGAAAAACGTTAGAATGGTTATTCCCTGAATCACAATGTGATCTTATAATGATGTACATATATATTTATTAATTTATGTAAATATAACACGTTTTTAAATCGGCCCCATATTGCACAAACTACCCCACTAAGGATGCCTCTTCGGGGTTGATTTACCAGCTAGTTGTCATGTGACTCATCCTGCTGTAGTTCCACCGCGCTTTGTCGAGCATGTGCTCTGCAGTTACTCTCAGCTGGCTCCCAGCTTAGGTCTGATGTGCCTCCACCACTGGCATAGAATGTATTCTACACTTAAAATACACTCTGTTCTTCAGTGCACTATGCGGTCCTGTACACTAGCCAGGTCGATTTTCTCTTCTGCCATACCGAACAAAATAGCTGTATATGTTTTTATATCATTGCTATGTAACTTGGTTTCCAGCAGAGATCAATAGCTCTGCACTTCTTCCACAACGGAGCTTGAAATAACCATTGTATAAGTACAACAAAGTTAAGATTAAGACTAAAGACTTATTACTTATTCTCAATATATGGGTAAAATCTGTATTCAGTGAAGACAAATTGTCCCATCATAGAGATAGGAGATGGCGATTGCTACTGATAAGATTCAATGTTGAGGGGAGGGGAGAGAAGAAAAGAGGAGCTAGAGTCAGAGCCCCTTCTACATAGAATCTTATCAGTAGCAGATGCCATCTCATATCTCAGTAATGGGACAATATGTCTACACTGAATACAGATTTTAACCGTGAATTGAGAATTTTGAAATTGAATGATCAGTCCTAGCAGAGAAAAAAACAGATTTCTCATATAAGATATATTACACAGTTCTTTATTTTCATTTGTAATATTGGTTTATGTTTAGCATAGTTGAGCTGTGTTTAATGCCTCTTACTAACCAATCAGTGATGTAAAACTACAAATACCGATGTGCCAGGATTATTTTCTGCCATATGCGTCAGCTGAGGGGCATTTACAGTTTTGCATCATTTATCTGTTTACAGCAGACAACAAACACAGATCAGCTTTGCTGATGTCAGCTGTGTCGTATTTCCACAATGGATATTTCAAGTTTTGTGGTGAGAGAAGAGCAGGGCGGAGTGCAAAATAGTTGATTGCTTCTGGAAACCAGCTAAAGGATCAATGATGTAAAGACACATACGGAGTTAGGCTGTGTTTCCATGGTCCGGAAACACAGCACTTTGGACGGAGCGGAAATTCCGCTCCGCCCAAAGCCCCGCCCCCTTTTAAACGCGCGCTCATTCCGGATGTGTTCAGGAACACCTCCGGAACACATCCGGAATGACCGCAGGGCTACATAGCCCTGTGTTATTTAGGACCCGCCGCATGTCCGGAAACGCAGGTCTTCCGCCTGCGTGTTTTGCAGCATAGTGGAGATGAGATTTCTTGAAATCCCCTCCACTACGCTGTAACATCTGGACGCTGCGTGTTTGACGCTGCGCCAACGCACAGCGTCACACACGCAGCAAATCCGGACTGTTTCCTGAACGTGGAAACTCACCCTTATAGTGTTGTGCTTAATGGTAGATAAAAATCAGTTTGGCAGACTTGTGCACAGAATCAGTGTACACAAGAATATAGCATTTTCAAAACATAGATTATCTTGTTGATGTGCCACATATTTGTAGTGGAGGAATAGCTGTGCTGAGCCATAGCAAAGCATAAGCTAACAAAGCCAGGACTATTTTACACATTCATCAGTCAGCCAGCTTCAACAGAGCTCTGATTCACTAACTCGAAGAAGTGGAGCTACTGAAAGCACACAGAAAAGGGAAGTAGGGACCTGCAGCACTGAGGGAAAGCAGTGTGCCTTGTAAGGATAGGAACTCCCATTCACCTATATGAAACTGTATTCACAGAAGGGCAGATGGATATGAAAAAAGATACAAGACAATCTTTATTTTGGGCTTGATCTGTATATTAACAGTAAGAATGCATTTCATGTAAATAAAATAATGTGATTCTGGGAATAGACCTATTTACATTGTGTCTAGAGATAAGTGAAATAAATTGAAGAATCTCCAAAAAATGTCTCACTTGAAGCAGGTGAATCACACAATACTGGATAGTCAATGAGAAAGAATTGTGTTTCATACAGGAGTCCTCTCAATGTAAGTTTTTTTTTTCACTGGACAACTTATCCAAAAATTATGGATAGCCAACATTTTATGGACATACCGGAAACCATTTCATATTATATGACCACAGTCCGTAGTACTGATAGGAACACATTGGTGGCATTTACTGTAAACTAATGATAATTACAATCATAACAATCTGTACATGCTGCTGCGGCTTCATAAAAACCACACACACCTATATTTTTTTATACGGATATGGGAAAAAAGTGTCCTTTACATACTGTGCAGGAATTTCTGGATGTTTGGCAACCCTTCTGCAGAGTCCTCTATATTCATGAGCTATGGACCAATGTCACCCTCCTACTTATTGACAGCTTTCTCCTTATACTGTGCCTAGGTAGAAAGCTGTCAGTCAGGGGCTGGAGGACAGGATTACCCCAAATCTCATGAATATTGAGGACTTGGCAGTTTCTCCATAGATTTATAGGACTCCAAGGCTCAGCTCCCACCATAGCTAATAAACAGTGAATTTATAAAAATTACTGCACAAGTAAAAATAAGTGACCAGTGATGGAATCAGGGTCTCTGTCATTACTTCATGCTGCCCTCAGAATAAACTTAGTAACAGATTACCTTCAGTTCCCATATATATATGTGGCTATAAAAAAAATCAGACAGCACTAGAACGTGTTACAGCCTAAAACTATGTATTTTGCAAGTATCTTTTATGGGTCTTGCTAAGCGTTCGCTCACAGTAGCATATAGCATCCAGAGATTCTCTCATGCGCGAGAAACACCTCGAAACAAACTTTGCTGTGGGCGTGAGCCGAGTCATTTTACGGTGATCCTATTCTCTCGCTTGCAAGAATCGGATCACAGGTACAGAGAAGATGGAGAACTTAATTTCTCCATCTTCTCGATTGTGTGAGTCGGCTTATATCTGACATCCGAGTGCAGTCCGATGTTTTAAATGCACCCATAGACTTGTATGGGTGCATGCCATCCGATATACGCTGCCAATCGCAACATGCAGTCGGCATGATTAAAAAAAAAAGCTCGCCGGCACTGCTCGATAGTATAACATTGGAGTGACTGCTATCCGATGAACCGTCAATAGCGCTTGTTGAAGCTAATCCTAAGGAAAAGAATGGGATAAGGGCATCATCCCTCGTAGTATAGTGCAGAAATGCGGCTCATGCGGATTACTTTTGGTGAACTTGGATAGAGGAGGGTTAGGGCCCCGTCACACATAGCGACTCACCAGCGATCCCGACAAAGTTATGAACTTGTCAGGATCGCTAGTGTGTCGCTACATGATCGCTGGTGAGCTGCCAAACAGGCAGCGATCAGGACAGCGACTATGCCGGTAACAAGCGACGCACGTCGCTTAGTTACCCACAGTGTACGTTAGATACCAGCACGCTTAGTGCAGGGAGCTGGTAACCAAGGTAAGCAGCGGGTTTCTAAGCGCCGCCCGGCCCTTAGAAACCCGCTGTTTACCTTGGTTACTAGCTCCCTTGCATCAGCGTGCTGGTATCTAACGTACACATCGGGTTTCTAGGCGCCGCGCGGCGCCTAGAAACCCGATGTTTATCTTGGTTACCAGCTCCCCTGAACCAGCGCGCTGGTATTTAATGTACACATCGGGTTTCTAGGTGCCACGCGGTGCCTAGAAACCCGATGTTTACCTTGGTTACCAGCTCGCTGATCGCTGGTCTCCCGCCTGTCACACGCAGCGATGCATGCTGGCTAGCGGGAGACCAACGATCAAAAAAATGTCCAGGACATTTCAGAACGATCAGCGATACCCGGCAGGGGGGCCGGTCGCTGATAAGTGTCACAGCGATATCGCTGGGGAAATCGCTGCTGCGTCACAAAACTAGTGACTCAGCAGCGATCTCGCTAGCGATCTCGCTATGTGAGACGGGGGCTTTACTCTCAGGAGAGAAAACGATTTCCATCTTCTTAAAATTCCAAAATTTATTTAGTTACATGTGATCAAGAGCAACGCGTTTCAAATGCTCTCCGGCATTTTTTCTCAAAGCAGAGCTGCCACCTGAACTTTGAGAAAGAACGTTTCAAACGCATCGCTCTTCATCGCATTATGGATCCATGCACCTACATTTTAAAAATGTAACTAAATAAATTTTGGAATTTCATAAAGCTGGAAATCTTCTTTTTTGGATCACACGTTTTTTTCCTTCCTTCTGCATGCCGAGAGCCATTCAGATGAACGGGTTACCACTCCACCATTATTTTACTCCCACAATCACTGGTTGTATACAGTCATGGCCAAAAGTTTTGAGAATGACACAAA
>VIAB01008614.1:63099-74989 GCA_009801035.1 Oophaga pumilio
CAGGCTTCAAGGTTGGAATTCATAAAGACATATTTTAAGGGACTCAGACAGCAAATAGGAGGGATCCAATGGCTGGATGTCCTTAAGGTAAGAAATGTCCAGGAAGGATGGGAAATTTTGAAAAATTTAATTTTCAAAGTACAATCGTTGACAATCCCCTAAAGAGGGAATAAAGAGGGAATAGAAAGTATTTAAGGAATCCAGGAGAGATTAACACAAAAATTAAACACTTGTTAAAAAGGAAAAAAGAGATGTTTATCAAATGAAAAGAGGGAAGCATATCTAAAGAAGATTATAATGCTGTCTGCAGAACTTGCAGGGCACACATCAGATTATTTAAAGCTGATAATGAATTAAGGCTTGCAAGAGACAACAAAAGCAAAAAGAAAGGATTTGTGGGTATGTCAAAAGTAAAGGAAAAATAAAAGATGCTATTGGATTTTTACAGGATGAAAATGGTGAAGCAGTAAAAAATGATGACAATAAGGCCACACTTTTAACTTCCTATTTTACATCTGTATATGTATCATCAACTGATCTTCACTTTACTTCTGAAGGAATAGAAGAATCCACACTATCTAGAAACAGAGAGATAGTGGGGGAATACTTAGCTATCATAAATGAATTCAAGTCTCCAGGTCCAGATGAATTACACTCCAGAGTACTGAAGGAGATAGCAGAGGAAATTATTGAACTACTCTTCATAATCTTTGAAAATTCTTGGAGAACAGAAGTCCCAGAAGACTGGAGAAGAGCAAATGTTGTCTCTTGCTTCAAAAAGGGAAGAAGGTGGACCCAGGCAACTATAGGCCGGTGAGTCTGACTTCTATACCTGGAAAAATCATTGAACAAATTATTAAACAAGTGTGCAAGTACCTAGATGAGATTTAATTGATTAACGAGATACAGCATAGGTGTCTAACTAATAAGTCATGTCAAAAAACCCTAATTTCTTTCTATGACAGAATCACTGACTGGGTGCATAAGAGAAAAGCAGTAGATATAGTATATCTTGCCTTCAGCAAAGAATTTGATAAAGTGTCAAACCATCTGGTCAGACCTTCATGTCGACATCTCCCAGCCACAACTCGTCTTGTCACGATGATCTTCGCAGCCCTGAAAATAACAAGGTCGCATACATTGTATACATACATGTGTCTCTCCCCTACAGATATGTACCCCACCATTAAAAATATAAAGTGATAAGCAGCACTGTTCTCCCCATTAACAATAATCTCTGACTCACAATAATATAAATTATTCAGTCTGTGACTCTCCCTAATTAACTGTAAGGCTATGTGCACATGGAAAATATGCAAGATTTTACAGTACCAGTGAAGTGAATGAGATCCCTGAAGTTTCATGCAGGCGCTGCTTATTGTTTCCTTGCAGATTTGCAGCAGATTAAAATCTGCATAATGTCAATTCTTAATAAACCTCATAATACCCAATATAGCAGTATAATGCATTTATGGAATATGTAAAGTGATTCTAGCCAAAATAAAATATCAAAAATTGATTAGAATATATTTAAAAACAATTAAGCAACAGAAGTAAAAAACAGGGTGGGAACAACCTCATTGAAGGTGGTATGTACATAGTAAAGCTGGGTCATATACATCTTGGGAAAACATAAGCACTAAAAACACACGTGCGACAAATGCACCGAAGCAATTAAATTTTTTTTTTTATATGTGAACAAGGGATTAAAATAGTTGCCTGAAAAATACACATTCAATATATAAGCTGCTGAACTATTATGAGGGTATTATGAGGTTTATTTACTGTTTGGAGTCTCTAGCATCTGATTGTCCTTCCGGACCTTAATTTTGAATCATAATGTCAATTCTTGCAGCATATTTCACCCATACTAATGGGGGAAAATACGTGAAGCATGGGGAAAATGTGGAAAAAAATGTATTTTATGCAACTTTCTTCCTGCCAACACATTAGGATATGCAGCAGAAGTTTCTCCTGCAAATCCTGAACATAGCCTTAGTCCCTGTCCTGTGTCCTCCCCATTCATTATAAGTCCTTGATAGCATCATAATGAATTTTGGTGTGGGTGAAGATGCTATCAGCTACTGAACATCCTGTGCCACCTCCTAATTCATTATAAGTCCCTGAGAGCGTCTTCTCCCACCTTTCAATTCATTATAAAGGGTCCTCTCCTCTCCCAATCCCCAATAAATTTTAAGTTCCCGATAGCATCACAATGAATTGTGAGATGGAGGAGGACACTATGAGGGGCTTAACACCCTCTTCCACCTTTCAATGCATTTTACATCCATATCTAATGTCCTCCTCCCCCTGTTGGTAAGTCCATTATAAGTCCCCCTTCCACCTATCCCAATCCCCCACATCCCTCATTGTCCTCCTCCCCGCATCCCATCATTGTCCTCTCCCCACCTCCATCATTTCCCTCTCCACCACCCCATCATTGCCATTTCCACCACTCCCATCATTGTCCTCTCCACCACCCTCATCATTTCCCTCTCCACCACCCCCATAATTGCCCTTTCCACCACCCCATCATTGCTCTCTACACAATCCCACTCATTGTTCTCCCCAGCACTCTCATCATTGCCCTCTCCACCACCCACATCATTGCCCACTCCACCTCCATATTGCCCTCTCCACCATCTCCATCATTGCCCTCTCCACCACCACTATCATTGCCTTTTGCACCACCTCCATCATTGCCCTCTCCACCACCCCAATCATTGCCCTCTCCCATAACCTCCATCATTACCCTCTCCACCACCCCAATCATTGTTCTCCCCACCACCTCCATCATTACCCTCTCCACCACCCTAATCATTGTTCTACCACACCATCATTGCTTTCTCCCCACCTCCATCATTGCCTTCTCCTCCACCTCCGTCACCGCCCATAACATTGCATACACACACACCACACACACACCACCACTCACCCCTCCGAATGTTCCCTGCAGCTGCAGCATCTTCATCGCCAGCAGTGTTCTATCTGACACAGGCATGCGCTGAATGCTGACATCATCCAGCTGCACGGCTGTGTCTGACAGGAAGTGCTGGAAGGAAACAGGACGGATCCCTGCAGGTCTGCTGGCATTTTCTCCTGTAGGCAGAGGAGCTGCAGGGATCGCTCCCTGCCCACTGCACATGAAGGCAATCTGGCCAGGGGCCCCCTGGAACCTCAGGGCCAGAGAAACAGGCCAGATTGCCCTCAGAATTAGCTGCCCTGCAGGGGCCCCCTCCACCTCCAGCTGCACATGGGTATGTCCTCCCCTGCCCTGGCCCCATATAACTTAACAGCTCATTTACAAATTAAGAAAAATGTGTATTACTCTGGAACAGGACATCTGATCGAAGATATGAAGGAATCATTTATTCCTATTACATGCATGTCCATATAGACGGCTTAGGAGGGTTGATCCTACTGACAGATTCCCTTTAAGAAGTTTTTTATTGACTGTACAAAGCTACACTGAAGACTTCTTTAGTAATGCAGTGGTTAAATGAGTATTTAGAGTCTGAGTCATTATGTAGAACTGATACCTAAATATAAATGCAGCATTGTGTTTTTCCAATACATCAAAGTGTTTTCACCTCGGCTCATGTTGTTGAGTCCTGCACATGACAAGGAGATCTAAAGTGGTTAGAGGAGCTGGCATCCCATGTGCAGACTGTACCCAGTAAATGTTTGTGTGAGTCTGGGACACGAACTGCATTCTTACATGGTTACATCCTTTCCTGTTTACACAGTTAAGGCAGAGGGAGAGGACTTTCCCAGGAACAGACTCAGCAACGGCTGCGCCCCATCCCTACAGTTTTCATCGCTGTTACTTTTATTCTCTTTGTATCGATTGCTTTGTCTTTTTCTCATATTTTTCTAATGACAGTGACATTAAATGAAGTGAAAACTGTATTACCACTCAATGACTGTAAATAAACAAGGAGAAGAGAAAAATACGCTAAAAATATATATATAAAAAAATTACAGCTCTGAATCAAAGCCAGACTGCCTTATGAGACTATATTTAGGAATGGCAAAAATAACTATTCCTAATCATCATAGATTGGAAAAATTGTAATGTGCTTGTAAAAATAATCTACCGTACTTTACAATTTACCTCTTATTAAAAATTGTCTGCATTCTAGAGAACACAGTGGTTAACTCTGCGTTCTACCAAAGGTGGACAGTTTCCTAGGCAAGCAGAGCAACGCTTGCAAGCTTTTTGCTACAGAACTTGTAAGTGCTGCTCTGAAGCCTCAGTGCCCCTCTGCTCCTTCAATGCTGCAGAAGCATGAGAGCGTGCACAGTTGGGGCAAGGGCGCAATAATACAGCTGATCTGAACTGTCAATCTTCAGGAGCGCATCGTCTTTCCCACATAAATCTGGAAGCTGGGAGGTAGAGCACAGCCCTTTAAAGCTGTTTTCTCCTAAACGCAACTCCTAATCCATATGCCCTTTAAAGATATCATTGAGATGACCTCCTGAGAGTCTCTCTGTCACACTAATGGACTAAAGCTGTCCCTAAGTGGCCACCATGTAACTCCACTGTTCATTACTGGTCACCCAGTCCATGTCCACCCTTGACTAAATTAGCTGTTTACCAGTAGTCCTGGGTTGTCTTCTGTGAGACATCTGGTTTGGATACCATATGTTTGCATTCTTTATTGGGGAATTTTGATTAAATAATGGATGCGTCCATCAAGCAGGTTGCTGATTTCTGGTCTTCTATGGCCTGCTCAGCAGGATGCCGTTTTGGACACTCTGTATTTATTAGTAGATTGCCAACACAGGGAACTTAAAAGGAACCTGTCACATAAAAAATAGTATCTGATCTTCAGGCAGAATGTTATTGACCAGAAAAAGCAGATGAAATTGATTTGCATTCTTTTATTCATTGAAATCCCAGTAAGCGATCCTACTCAGTGAGTGACAGTCTTCCCTGTATGACTGTGCATGTGGAGATAGCTGTCAATCACTAGTAGTACCGCCCAGTGGACCCATATACAAGCACTTGGGATTACAATGAATAAAATACAAGTTATACTGAATCTTTTCCCACAAATCTATTCATCATTCTGCTCAGCTTCTTCCTCTCTTTACCATGCTATCTACTGTATAGATTGGACTACAAATAGAAAATGGCCAGCTCACCCTTCAGTTAGCTCAAGCCACATCAAAGCCCGCGATCAGCGTCACTGCTTGGCATATGGTGAATGCAGGAGAAGGAAGTATGATCCAGAATACGCACTGCAGTAATTTACCCCTAGTCAGGGTAGAGAAGAACACCGGCGCAGGAGCACGATGATGGGGAGACTGTTTGGATGACGTAGGGACGCATCATCCACATGAAGGAAGAAGGAGAACGGCATCGCAAGAAGAAGGGAGGTGCTAGACAACCCCGCAGTGACACCCCTCGGACCGGACCAGCCTGCAGGTGAGTATAATGAAAAGTATTTTTCTTATCTTGCAGGTCAGTTTGGGGGCAAATATACATCATTATATAATGCTGTTTATCATGCCTGAAAGGTGGTGGTCTTATGGTGAAAGGTTCACAATAAGATGTGCTTGTGATCTTATTGTTACTGAAATAAATAACATTTTGAAATATTCTTGCTCTGATTTTGGCTGCAAAATATCAGCAAAGTCAACTTCATATAAGCTCAAATAGCAATGAAACCATGGAGGCCCTTAATAAAGAAGTAAAACAAGGAATGGGGCTCATGGAAGCCATCAAACATCCTTAAAGGACAAATGGCAACCAAGAAATAATAAATATTGTCAACTCTGCATTGTGTTCTTGTGTTTCTCTTCCTAGTAAAGAGTAATTAAATGACAAGAAGTTGTTACCATTCCTCTTCCAATAGGGAGAGTCTCTATACAGCCTGACCGTCAGCACTGATTATACAGTTATCTTAGTGCGCAGGCCTCATGCAAGGCATTGGAAACATTTATGAGTTTCCAGGAAAGATGCTCCAGAATTGTTGTTTCATATAGAAGAGTTTTCAGGAGAGCTAACAGAAACTCCTTAACCCCTTACGGCCACAGCCAATTTCCATTTTTGCATATTTGTTTTTTTTCCCTATTTAGAAGACCAATATTTTTTTCAGTTGATATCAAACCCAAAAATGATTACACCGATTTACAAAGCACCAGGGCAATTGGGAAGAGCCGAGGCTAAGTGCCAAGCTACAGACGCACTGCACTATTTAGATATCTCACTGACATATTTCTTACTAAGCACAGACAGGCTGGTGAATACTCTCATCAGCATTGCCTTCTTTTGCTGCTACAGTGGGTACGGAAACTATTCAGACCTCTTTAAATTTTTCACTCTTTTTTTTCATTGCAGCCATTTGGTAAATTCAAAAAAGTTCATTTTTATTCTCATTAATGTACACTCTGCACCTCATCTTGACTGAAAAAAACAGAAATGTAGACATTTCTGCAAATTAATTATTAAAGAAAAACTGAAAAATCACATGGTCATAAGTATTCAGACCCTTTGCTCAGACACTCATTTTTAAGTCACATGTTGTCCATTTCCTTGTGATCTTCATTGAGATGGTTCTACTCCTTCATTGTAGTCCAGCTGTGTTTAATTAAACTGATAGGACTTGATTTGTAAAGGCACACACCTGTCTATATAAGACCTCACAGCTCACAGTGCATGTCAAACCAAATGAGAATCATGAGGTCAAAGGAACTGGCCAAAGAGCTCAGAGACAGAATTGTGGCAAAGCACAGACCTAACCAAGGTTACAAAATAATTTCTGCAGTACTCAAGGTTCCTAAGAGCACAGTGGCCTTCATAATCCTTAAATGTAAAGGCACTGTCACACTTAGAGATCGCACTAGCGATCACGACGACACAACCTTGCGAGATCGCTAGTGCGATCGCTTTGTGGTCGCTAGTTAGTTTCCAAACACATCTCATCAGCGATCTGTATAACGACCTCTGCGGTCGTTGGGAAAACCTAGTCCCACCTGCGACGCTGGTAAAGTCGTTCATAAAGGGTGTCACACTCAGCGATTCAGGCTCACCAGCGGGACACCAACGACCAAAAAACGGCTCAGAACGTTCATAAGCGATCAACGACATCTCAGCAGGGGCCACATCGCTGCTACATGTCACACACAGCTAAGTCGCTAACGAAATCGCTACTGCGTCATAAAATCGGTGACGCAGTAGCGATCTCGTTAGCGATCTCACTTAGTGTGACAGTACCTTAAGAAGTTTGGGAACACCAGAGGTCTTCCTAGATCTGGCCGTCCAGCCAAACTGAGCAATCATGGGAGAAGAGTCTTGGTGAGAGAGGTAAAGAAGAACCCCAAGATCACTGTGGCTGAGCTCCACAGATGCACTAGAGAAATGGCAGAAAGTTCCACAAAGTCAACTATGACTGCAGCCCTCCACCAGTTGGGCCTTTATGGCAGAGTGGCCTGACAGAAGCCTCTCCTCAGTGCCAGATATATGAAAGCCTGCATAGAGTTTGATAAAAAACACATGAAGGACTCCTAGACTATGAGAAATAAGATTCTCTGGTCTGATGAGATGACTAGAGAACTTTTTGGTGATAATTCTAAGGGGTATGTGTGGAGAAAACCAGGCTCTACTCATCACCTGTCCAATACAATCCCAACAGTGAAACATGGTGGTAGCAGAATCATGCTATGGGGGTGTTTTTCAGCTGCAGGGACAGGACAACTGGTTGCAATTGAAGGAAGCATGAATGTGGCCAAGTACAGAGATATCCTGTATGAAAACCTCTTTCAGAGTGCTTTGGTCCTCAGACGTGGCCGAAGGATCACATTCTAACAAGACATTGACCCTAAGCACACAGCTAAAATAACAGTGGAGTGGCTTCAGAACAACTCTGTGACCATTCTTGACTGGCCCAGCCAGAGCCCTGACCTAAACCCAATTGAGCATCTCTGGAGAGACCGGAAAATGGCTGTCCACAAACGTTGGCCATCCAACCTGATGGCACTGGAGAGGATCTGCAAGGAAGAATGGCAGAGGATCCCCAAATCCAGGTGTGAAAAACTTGTTGCATCATTCCCAAGAAGACTCATGGCTGTACTAGCTTAAAAGGGTGCTTCTACTCAATACTGAGCAAAGGGTCTGAATACTTATGACCATGTGATATTTCAATTTCACAGGATGTTGTGGCCACCCATACACTTGAATGGGGTTGTGATCAAGTTTGGGTACCATTCTGGCAGGTCGTCTACGAATGATTTAGCACCGGGTTCCCAGCGAAACTTGCGGTGTGCTTTGGGAGAGAGGCGGTGGGGCTCCTGGCCACTCTCCGGTCCACGGGGCCGGCAGAGTTACTCACCAGGGGCTCACGGGCCCCCGGCTGTCCCTGACCAGGATGGGCTCCTCGGCACTGCGATATATTCACGTTTAGGGGGGATTCTGACTTAGAAGCATTCAGTCATAATCTCACAGAAAGTAGCTTCACCCCATTGGCTCCTCAGCCAAGCACACGCACCAATTAGTAGATCTACTCCCATTTGAGAAAGCAAGAAAAGCGAAATGCGCTTCAGGGGCTGTCAGGGGGGCTGCAGCAGTCTGGACCCATTATGGGTAAGCTATTGTTTGGGTGTTAAGGGCTGCTGTGATATTTACACATAGATACCCAGCACTGGTATTTATCTTGATCATTATTCTGTGTTATCCATGTGCATCCCTGGCATCTATTCACCCAGCTTTCCCAGGTCTCACTATATATATATTTTTTGACCCTACATCCACCCTCTGCCTACCTTCATGTCTCCTCTGTTTGTATGTAAAATGTATTTGTCCTAACCTGTTTTTATTGTGATTTTGGCAATAAAGATGACTTTTTATTCTATTTACCTGGGGCTTGCTGCTACTCCGTTTTTTTTAAAGTCCTTAACGAGACACTGGTGCATACTGGGCCATAGTAAGAATAGATCCTGTGTACAAAGAAAAAAAAATAGTATGTTGCTTCGGCCGCTGTACCACCCAGCATTGATTAGTGTCTCTCTTCTCTCTTCCTGCTTGGAGAACCCCTTGAATTTATTGTATAATGTTCAACTTTGTAATCTACTTAATAAAACTGTATATGACTTACAAAATCTTTCTTCCATATTTCTTTTCAGTTGCTGGAAACATTATTGCTTACTTCATAGAAAAAACTTCAATTATCCAGAGATGGATGTAAATATATATAGACTAAATACACATCTGTAAACCCGATCACGACCAGAAGCTTCTTCTGTGCAGAATTTGTTACTGTCGTACACCGAGGATAACCTAGACAGGGGCATTGCTAAGCATAATAAGGTGATAGACAGCGTGACAGGGGTCACATGGACAAAGTTTTCTCTGTGTATGTGCTATATCACAGTGTCATACAAGTAAATGTTGTCACACGTAGGCAAATTATAATGAGGATAATTTTGGCTACCGTTCGGAGCCCGAGGTTCTGGGGGGAACCCATGGCCAGATTGCACTCATTCTAATGTTTTGTGCAGCACACATATCCCAGCGGGGAGCTTTCCTGGAGATTAGCAGCGCAGATCCAGGGGACCTCTCATAAGCTCTGTTGTGACATGCCACCTCGATGATGTCATCAGCCGATGCCAACCATCATGTACGCGCCACAAGTAGAAGTGGAGCCTCGGAGACCAGAGCAGTACATGAGGGGAACAATAGGTAGGTGAGCATGTGTTTTTTTTTTTTATTAATATGTGTATGGGATGTGTGCCTGTATATGGGCTATGTGAGTGCTCGTACTGTATATGTCACGACCTAGCAGTCAGGTGACCCGGGACCAGTGACTCCTTTCCTGACCCTAACACTAGGGGACGCCCTGTTTCCCGGGATATTTCAGATGGCGAAGATGCGGAGCCTCCGCCCTTGCCTTATCTCCTAAGTTAGCCCTCCGTCTGTTCTCTTCCCCTACCCAGGGATGGGAGGGCGCTACTGTGAACCTCAGTACACCAACCCGACAAACAGGGCAACAAAGACAAGGGGTAACTGAAAACTCCATACACACAAAATATTCACTCACATATAACAGAGGAATCCAGCAAGGTGTGTGGGAAGGAGAAGAAACCAAAATAGGGAAGGATAAGGAATTATCAAGTATACAAACCAAACAACAGTCGTTTATAACTCCTTCAGCTCTCCTTCTCATACCAACTTCTCTCCCTCCTTTAGCCATGCAGCAAAAAGCTAATTCTGCTGAAGATTAGTAATAGAGCCCAGATTACATAGGGAAAAGGAGTGGCCAACTGAGCACAGCTGAGAACAGGGATTTCCAACATGGCCGATTTAGCCCTGTTCTGCTGCAAGAAATAAACACGTTTAATAAGACGTAGAAGTGCTTCCCAGCACCGGAGTAGCAGCAACCAGACGCTGCGGTCTTCTGGCTCCGCTCCGTCGCGGTAACCCTGGACAGTACCCCCTCTTCTACGAGGGACCTCTGGAACCTCAGGGCCAGGTTTATTAGGCTGTGCCAATTGAAAAGTCCGAACCAGTCTGGCCACATGAACGTCAGATGCTGTTACCCATATCCTTTCCTCAGGACCGTACTCTCTCCAATGTACCAGATACTGAAGTGACTGACGAACAAGACTAGAGTCCAAGACTGTTGTGAATACTCTGGAGGCGACTTCTGAGCTGGGACTCCCTCCGGTGGTTGCTGAGGGTAATGAACTAATTGTAGAATGGCCTTCAGCTGGCTCTGAATGGTCTGATATAAGTGACCTGAGTTCCCATCAGCCTTGCCGGTAATCAATTGTTCTTCCTGGTTTTGCTTGGAGCTCAGCTTGCATTCCTGCTTTCTTTCAGTTAAGTGATTTGCTATTTTTTTTCCTCTTGTTGGATTTTCCTTGCCTGTTTTGCTGCTTACAGGGGACTGCAGCCTGGTCCCCTTTTGGGGTCTGGCGCTGCAATTGTGCTCATTTTGTATTTGCACTTTTGCTCTGTTCCTTTGTCATTTTTTTGCTGAATTGCTGGTTGTTACACCCGAGATCTGATTTAGGTGGTATAGATCGTGTGATCTCAGTTTTTTTGTTAATCAGAAGTGTTGATATTTTTGTCAGGGTTTTTGTGGGTTGCAGTCAGAATTCTTTCCTATACTTTTCTATCTAGACAGATTGGGCCCCAGCGTTTGCTCATTCTATTTTCTGTCTGTGTCCGTATTTTCTTCTTGTCTAACCGCCATTACATGTTTGGGGGCTTCCTATTTCTTTGGGGGATCTGCTCCGGGGCAGATAGCTTTCATCTTTCTGCCTTTAGGTGTAGTTATCTCTCCGGCTGTGACGAGGTGTCTAGGATCACCGTAGGTACGCTCCACGGCTACTTCTAGTGTGGCGGTTAGTTTAGGGTACTGCAATCCAATAGTTTCCAGCCTCTCTGGTGTATTACTACTTTTGCTATTTTTGCAATTTCTCCTCAGCTACCGAAACATAACACAAGACCTTTGCTATCTGGAACTCCAGATTACCATTGATAATGATAGGAGAAGGTGGTAGAGGCGATGGTACTGCAGATGCCACGTATTTCTTGAGAATCGAACAATGAAAAACATTATGGATCCTAAAGGCCGATGGTAAAGCAAGGTGAAATGCAATGGGATTGACGATGGCTAAGAGCTTTTAAGGTCCGATAAACCAAGACGAAACCTTCAGCTTAACGTTCCTCAAGGACAGCCACACCAAGTCACCAAAACACAGGTCCGGACTCACCAAACGTCTCCGATCAGCCACACTCTTATATTTGGAACCCATGTTTCTCAAATTATTAGTAACCCCATGCAATATGGTAGAAATGGAGGATGAAAACCTTTCTTCCTCCGGTACTCCAGAAGGGTTATTACCATTAACCCCTTCACCCCCAAGGGTGGTTTGCACGTTA
>VIAB01008617.1:5342-20146 GCA_009801035.1 Oophaga pumilio
AATATTATTTGCATAATAATTTGGAACACAGTGTATATATTGATAGATTCGGCGATACTGAACGTGGCGATGCCAAATATGTGTATTTTTTTATTGTTTTATTTTGAATGGGGCAAAAGGGGTTGATTTTCACTTAGATATTTTTTTTATATTTTTAAAACCTTTCTTTTTATTTTTACTTGCTTCAATTGTCTCCATGGGAGACTAAAAGCTGCTATCCTGTGCTACACATAGCACATATGAGCGCTGGCCACATGAAGGCGCCTATAGCTATCCGGGAATGACAACTACAAAGGTCTCTTGCAGACCCTGGATTGTCATGCCAGCCCATCGGCGACCCGTAGTTATGTGATACGGGCGCCGATGGGCGGAGCTAATGACACGCTTCCGGCGCTATCATGCTAAATGCTGCTGTCAGAGTTAACAGCCGCGGGTGCATCGCAATTTCATCTGCATCTGTTAGGGGCACATGACTGCTGATGAAATCAGCTGACATGTTGACGGAAATGTTGCAGGCTCATCGCTTAAGCCCGCATCAAACAGAGAGGTGACCTATAACGTACCTATACCTCATAGGTCATAAAGGGGTTAATGCAGATAAAAAAAAGTCCACAATGTTCAATCAAGAAAAACTGAACTTATTAGTGGCTGTTGGGCAAATTTCCACCAAGGTGCATCTCAGTCTAAAAACATAGCTAATGTATGTAGTCATGGCAACCTCAAATTCAAACCCCTTGCTGTCATGGTTCCAGATCCGCTGATCTACAGGGATTCATGTTTTTTTTTCTATTGTCTCCCAATCTCCTCCACGTTTTGTTGGTGGGACATTATATCTATAATCTGATATCTTGTGACCTGTCTCAAGATGGTGTCTTTGTACAGGTAATATTTTAGTGTGGATGCTTCATTTAAGCTTATTGATATGAATTATGGATTAGTAATGGTTTATCTCACACACTGTAAACCTCATGGGCATTGGAATATGAAGACAACATACTCCGTTTTGCAAGTAAAAAAAAAATGGAATATTACATTCTTCAACGCTGAAATTGCAACATCAAGAAGGAAAGTGAACCAAGAGCCATTTTTCAACACGACGACACCAGACCAAATGGTTCTTGGGCTACTGTGGGCAAGAACACAATAGTATCAGTCACACCCTTACACCTGCGTGACGTAAATATGTTACCATGGCCTGCAGAATCTTCAGACTTGTCCCCCCATCAATCACATCTGGGACATCATTGGTCGGAAATCGCAATGGGAGCTGCCAGCAGCGGATCTTGATGATTTGCCCAAGTGCATTTAGCGTGGCAGAACACTCCTCAGACAACCATTAATAACCTCATTGATAGCAGCCATCTATCCAAGTGTGGGGAATTCTGCATGTGATGTTGAATAATTCAAGATGTTTTGAAAGATGCAGTTTCCATTTTTTTATAATTTTCATATAATTAACATGTCTATCCAATCTGTGACTTATTTAATGTCACACTAATCTAGTTGTAATCAGGCTGAATCGTTACTGTTGGCCTCACCTATTTTGGGCTTGGGCATTTTCATATCCAATTTTTTTTGGGAGTGCAGCTGTTATTTTTCAGTTTTATGTGATAGATAATGTAGTGCTAAAATAACTTACTTTTGAGCTGCCACAGCGCTAATGGCTGCTAAATAAGCCGTCTTTACGATTTTGCCACCGAATGCCCCCCCTATTCTCTTCACATGGCAGTTTACGCGGTTAAAAGGTATTCCAAGAGATCTTGCAACTAGGCCCTTTTTAGGAAAAATTATTAAAATTAGACAAAAAAATTGTATTACAATTAGAAATAATGTGTTTTACTTTCCTCTTTAATCAATTGTATGGTTATATACAGTAGAACTTTGACATGTATCAAAACATTTATTGGGACATCTTTTTAATTGCTGATAATTCCTTATGAATGCTGATCACATTGCAGTATAAATGATATGCCTCCGCGTCATTAACCCTTTCCAATCCATTTTTTTTTTGATTTTTCAAACCACGTGAACTGCAGAGATACAGAAAGAGTATGACCTGCACTATCTGCTGGCTAAAGTCGGTACTAATCAGAATGAATGCACCAAAAAATTTGTCAGATGTCTTCCGACATTGGAATTGAACAGGAAAATCATAATGTCCAACAAGGTCAGATGTTGGATTGAAAAGGGTTAAAACTGGTGTTTTTTCATGGAAGTGCTGGAATAAGATGCGCCAAATTCATTAAGAGGCACTCGCCACTTAATGAATTCGGTTCACCTTATCAGTCGAGTGCGTCTTTGTGCGTCTCACCAGAAATATTACTTCATTCAGGAACTGACAAAAAACATTTCTGACATAAGAAACTATGGCACTTTGGAAGAATAGGACGGGTGGGCATAGGCACGCCCTGACTCCTCCCCAGCTGCCCCCATTTTGGCGGAGAGGCCCAAAACTGGCTTGAAAATGTCAAAATCTGTTAAATTTTTGTGTAACTCGTGTTGTGCTTAAGTTTTTTTAAACTGTTTTGTGCAAACTGGCATAACCAATTTGTTCAGTTGGGGCCTTTAAGAGATGTGGCACCTTCACGGATCAGCTGCTACACCTGCCAGGAACAGACAAAACCTAATATAGAAAACATGAGCAAATGCCCTATGATAAATAAGTAAATAAATAGTGGTACTACATGTAAATAACATAGGGTACATAGTTAGCACTGTTTTGATAAAAAAAAAGTCTAAAAGCCATCCCACCTCAACGAGGTGAGCCCAATCGGGATGGTCTTATTTCTGCTATTAAACCTCACCATGTGTCAGCAGACCTCAATATAGATAGCAGTATAGCAGAGTCCAGACCAGACTGTCCAGACACCTGACCGTGGGAAACTATATAGACAAAAATCCCAACCAAAAAGGGGAAGTCACACCTCTATTTGTATAAAGTACAAAAAACTAAAGCAAAACCAAATAAATATAAGTATATAAGTGCAATGTGTAGGTACATATTCACACTGTGGCCACCTAAAACAAGCAAAACCTAAGATAAAAACAAAATGCGCAAATACCCTACAGTAAGTAAATAAATAATACTTGAAAATACTCCTTTTGTTTTTATCTTAGGTTTTGTCTGTTAGGTGGCCACAGTAAGCACCTACACATTGCACCAATGCCAACATATGTTCCAGCTCATTTCTTTGGTTTTACCCGCAAGTAACAGCCAGATGTAAAAAGTGTATGGAGTGGAACAGCACAACTCTGTCCAAGGTTTTGTGGCTGCTGCCGGATACTTCATATCGGCTCCTATTGAAGAGAATAGCAGCCACTAAACAGTAGGTAGAGCTGTGCTCGTCTGGCTCTGTTCACTGCTTACATCTAGCCATTTCTGATGATGATGACCACTGATCTGTGGTAGCGCTGAATGTCAGACCCCCACTGATCTTTATATTAATTACCTATCCTCTGCATAGGTATAAAAGTATTGGATTACCCCTTTAAATCATGAGAGTGCAGTCCTCTGTCCTCTGTTGACTTACCTGCATGTATGTAGGATCCTGTGAGGCTGCGTAGATTTCTATTTCCTGTCCTTCTTTGGTGGGGATAACTCGGATGCTTTGGGTCTCCATGTAAAAATGTTCCTGTCCTCCGATATGTATCTCTCCTATTCGAAAAGTAGAAAAATAGGTTGGTATTTTGTGTTTTAATATTTTTACTCTCTATATATTCACATAAGTGTCTGGAATATTGTCATTTTTTTGGTTTCGGTTACTAATGCATTTGTGCTACGTTTTATTCTGGCAAATATGCGCTTGACCTGATATGCACTTAGAAATGTTGTTTGCTCACAAGGAGATAACAAAAATATTACATTTTCATTAGTCTATGATAAGGGTCACCAATAAATTCAAAGCGGTTTTAATCAATAGAGTTTGGAATAATAATAAGATTCACAATTGGATGCGTTTAAATAAAATGTTCCTGTGCTGAGATAATCTTATAAATGTGCACCTGCTGTGTACTGTGTAATGGCTGTGTCTGACCTTAAAGGTACATGGTCTGATCATTCTAACAGCAGGGCACCTGTGCTCCTTGTCATGAGAGTTCTTGTTGCCCCTGTGATCGTTGTGATTGGCTGTTCAATTCTGAACAGACAATCCCAGTAATTTTAGTGTTTCAGGCAATGAAATTGACATTTTCAGGCAATGAAATTGCTGTAACAACACTGATCATAGGCAGGGGTCTAGCAAATAGCAACACCAGCGTCATCAGGCCCAGCAATGATTGGTGCGATCGGACGATGATGTCGACCACACCAATCACAGTGCAGAGACGCTGTCTAAACTCACAATGACTGCTCTGCACTACCTCAATCTGACTTGGGGATGTTGCAGAGCGGTCATTGTGTCATTCTGTAGTGCTGTGCTTGGCCTTTGGTGCCACATACTTTTTCAAACCTCTGCCATCACTTCTGCTGGTGCTACTGCTGTTCCTAAAAGAAGATATTACTGATCCATTCCTGATCCCTGATTTTTTATAATCTACCCCAAATCCCCTCCACTCTTTTCCAACCTCTCCTTAACCCCTACCACACTCCCTTCTGCTCCGAGCACTAATTAGTACTTGATCGCTCGTTTTCTGGCAGTTTTTTCTTGTTCCTGCTTCCTGCAACCGCTGAGTGATGATCAGTAACGCAAATCACTGATTGGCACAAATGCTTGCTTTTTTTCTAGAACTTTCCCCCCTATTTTTTCTCCCCTTCTTCACACCAACTCTGTTTGTGCATATTGCAGCTGCCAAGCACTGACAGTGACGCAAATCACTGATCGCCATCTGTGCTCGCTTTTTTCTAGGAAAAAAAAAATAAAAAAATAATAATTTTGATTAGTTGATAGGACTAGATTAGGGACAGTAAAAACATATTGTAGTAATCGGCGTATCCTACAGTATTTTTTCTGAGTATAGTCAGGGTTAGTGTCAGATAGCAATGCAGAAAAAAAGAATCACATCCCTGGGTGCATCCTACAGTCGTTGAGCGCTGATCATTGACACACATCACTGATCATCATACAGTTGTTTTTTTGTATAAAAAAATAAAAAATTATTTAAATTAGTTGATAGGACTAGATTAGGGACAGTGAAAAATACTGTAGTAATAAGCATCTACTACAATATTTGTTTACTGATTATAGTCAGGGTTAGTGTCAAATAGTTGCGGGTAATCAGTAATTTTTATTTTACTGATGTCCGTTTAGTAAGTTTGTTTTGCCAAATTTTTATATTCTTTTTACTTTATTTTTAGCTTTTTCTTTCTAGATTTTTTTTCTTTTTTCTCTTTCAAATAAAAAAAGTTTACACCAAACACTCACATACACACACCTGAATTAAATTTGGTATGCACACACACATACCACATACATGAAAAAATGTCCCGCTTGTCCCAATCACAGTATTCAGCAGAGAAAGTATACACCTTCCTTGCCTCCAACACTCATAGTGAGGGAGAAGATGCCACCTTACTTTACTTTTCATCCTTCTCCTCCTTAAGTGATACCGATCCACCACGCAGTTGCCCCAGGATAGAAAAAGAACCAGCGCCCACCTTTAGTGACCCCATATGGACCTCACTCCCCAAAGATTATGAGCCACAGATTCCTGTGAGACTATGCGGATCGAACTGTGAGTTTTTCATATACTGGTCTCTCCAGTCTTTTTATGCATCTTTTATTCATATCCAGTTTTTATATTTGTCTTTTTACAAATAAAACCATTTGCAGTTCATATGATGAGTGTGATTTTTTAGTTATTATTATCACAGACACATGTAGGCAAGGTACAGTGAATTTTGTTGGTTTATATATGTTATATAAAAGTTAAAATCACAACTCAAAATATGTAGCATTGTTACAAATGTGGAATAATGTTATTAACATAATTGATTAATATACCTTCAAGTATGTGGTCTGCGGTTTTGAAAGCCTCGTCAACATCACCATGATGTAATTTCTTATCCGGTTCAAAAAAGGAATCATGTTTTATTGCATCCTATAATAAAGAGCAGAGGCAGACGAGATGAGATAGTTAATACTGTGTCTTAGACCAAACTCAGATGTCTGTTTATCTTCTCATATGTGAAAAAGTAACCATCTTTTTAGTGTGTTGGATTGATCTTGGTCAGTGTGTCAGTTTTACAACTGATGTGTTATTCATTTTACTCATATGAATACAAAAATTATAGAAGTTTTTCAAAGTTTCTTTTAACTGCTCAGTGAAGTACGGATGGCATATTGACGACATCCTTGTAGCATCTAAGTGCTATTTGTATTCACTTAAATGAGCACCATAAGCAGGATCTCAATCTAGATACTAAATTACATATCATTTTTAAAGGTAATTTGTTACCTTTTTTGTCTTTAAATAAGTTGTCACTCTGTGTGACTGCAGGCTCACAAATTGTGAGTAATTGTGAGTATTTGAGCAAAATATTACAGTTTGCATATCTGTAGAAAATTTCTCCAATTCTTATAAAACTTTGCTTAGTAACTAATTAATTGCTTTAATCTCCATACCAGGTGGAAATGGCTGGTTGCCAAAGAGTGGCACGGCCAAGTAGATAATCTATAATGTTTTACTTGATCATCTAGAGTAAAAAAAGATTAATATTGTAGGACTAAGAACTGTTGGAATAAGGTAAGCAAGTTCTCTATATGCTGCATATTTTAGTAAGCATTTGGATATTTTCAGAATAAAATATAATAAACGTTTTTACCTCAATAGTGAAAATCACTGGTGTTATATCTTCATAGACAATTTTCACCTTTTTGGCGGCTTGTTTTGCACGCTCTGGTTTGTCAGCCACGACAGCACAGATAATGTAGCCGACACATAGCACCTTTAGAAATAAAAATAGAATGGAATTGTAATTTTCTCCTTAGGAATCATGAAATTTCTGCTAGGTTTAAATAACCTTAGCTATATATGAAACAGACAGGTAAAATATAATTTAATAAAAAATTGTACATCAGACTTTTGCTGGGAATACTGGTTCTTTTTTTGCACTCCAGGATCTACCCCTCAAATTTTCCTTTGTTTAAAATTTTAAAGAAGCCCTCCTCCTCCCATCAAAGTTTTTATCCTCACAATATATTGCAATCATCATGTTACGGTACATAGCGCTTACTTACAATTGCTCATTTTGTCTTTCCGCCCAGCTAATTCTTCTCTTTTCTCTGCTCTATGCAGAAACAGAAAGTATCTTTTTCCTGCATGAATCATTCCCCTCTTCATCTCCTGACCCAGATGCTTCCTTATCCTCCTATCAGGGACGTTTGCAGTGACTTATGACTCACACAGGGAAAATTTACCTCCTTTTTCTATGTAACACAGGTAATTGGATGCAGCGACACAGAGGCACAGAGCAAAGGTTAACAGGGGTAACAGTGGTCTGATTTAATGATTACAGTGAGGAATCTCCTCACAGGGAGCAACAGGGGATAAAACAGATCTTAAGCTAAGAACTACAAAAGAAAGGGGAAACTTAAGGCGAAAGCTTATGCGTGTGTCTTCTTCACTTAGCGTGAGTCCGATACTTGTCACTTCCTCCGGGATGAAAGCTGGATGCCGGCTGAGGCTGGTGCTGAGGACTTCAGGCTTCCTCACCTAACAGATCAGTCTTCTCTCTTCTGGTGGCAATGGGCGGTCACCAGTCTGACCCGTTGAGCCCCTAGTCCATCACGCTGCTCTCTGCAGCCAGGAGCCTTTTTGCAACAATCTCCCGCTCGGCGTGCTCTGCAGCCAGGAGTCTCACACAACAATGTCCCGCTCGGAGTGCTCTGCCCTGCACGCCCGGCGAAGCTCCCCAGTCCTTCCTGCAGTTGTCCTTTTTTGCTACCACGCGGACTAACCCTACTCGCGGTGCACAGCAGGTCTGCCCTCTCGCTTCCCTCGGACGGGAACTTCCTCATGCTTCCCGCGCAGAAAACCCTTATCCCTCTCTGGCTTACCACGCCCCCTATGCGGTTAATGGGTCACCTCCATCTTCAATTTCATTCCCCCCTGCAATAAGAGGATCAGCATCAGCAGTTCCGGACCCAATGCCCTGTCAGCACTCACAGCCCGGTCTTCTTCCTTACACCCCAGTTCTCCTTTAACTCACCATTCCACGGGCAAGAGCTCGAGAACTCCTTGAATGATTCATTGCCAGATGAATTGATCTTATTCATAACGGGTGGGGGGTACTCCAGCTGTTGTTCGCTCGGATCGGCGTAATCCAGGTTGACTGATGGGAGGTGAGGAGCTACTTTGATCCGATGAGTCTGCCGCGCCTGTTGCTTCAAGCATTGGCACCTCCGTACTCACTTCCCTGGGGGTGGTAGGCAGTGAACATTTGAAATCTGGGGGGCGAAGCCGGCATTTCCTCTTCGTTGAAGTCGAGAACTGTCGAAGTGGGCACCTTGGTGGTTCCTGCCGATTCTTCTCCATCCTCAGGCACTTCAGAGAGGCAGGGCCACAACATGATGCGGTGAACTACCCAGGTAGGCGCTCCTTCTACCCGTTCAGGTTGGACTTCATACACCGGCCCATCAGAACCAACTCGTCATGTCACTTGATGCGGTGTCCACTCCCATCCTCGGGGCTGCTTGTTCCGGACCAACACTCGGTCCCCTGATCTCAGAGCTCTCCCACGAATAGGTGCCACTTCATGATGCTTGAGTTCTTGAAACTTTGTCTGCACCAGCCGGCGTAGGGTCTGCAGTCGATGTCGGTGCTCCCAGACCCAAGAAGATGCCCCCGTACATGGGTAGTCCTCTTATGGATCCAGCTCAGTGATCTCTCGCCCCTTTCGCCTGAACAGCAAGGTATAAGGAGTGAACACCGTCATACTGTGTACTCGATTGTACACCCACACCAACTCAGCCACGAACTCAGGCAATCGTATCTATCTTCCTCTAGCATGCAAAGCATCTGAATCAGCGTTCGATAGAAGTGTTAACAGGCCCCATTCCCCTGAGCGTGGTATGGGGTAGTTCTCGAATTCTTAATCTGGTATAAATGGTGCAACTCTTCCATCCCTCGACCTTGGAAGCAGGCGCCTTGATTGGAGTGAATCCTCTTTGGGAAACCATACACACGGATGAAATCCCGGCAGATGGCCTATGCAACTGATTCAGCAGTCTGGTCTCGGGTCAGAGTCACTACAGTATACTTTGTGAAATGGTCGGTCATTGCCAGACAATGTTCATACCCGAGATGTTCCAGGCCTACAGTTAGGTAATCGATCATTAGTACCTCCAAGGGGGCAGAAGTCACGATGGTCTGTAGCGGAACTCTCTGTTCTGGGGGTTTGGCTTTTTCACAGCTCTGACATTTTTGGCAAGCCTCCTACCCACAGCCCTCAATCATGGGTGATACACCAGCTTCTGCAACCACTGAAACGTCTTCTCCGGACCGAAGTGAGACCCTCTCTCATGGGCCTCCTTAGCCACTACTCTGATCAACTTTTCCGGGAGTACTACTTGCCAAGTGACCCCCAATTTTGCCGCAGCTGTGCTCTCTGGTATAGCAATCCATCTTCCAACTGGAGCCTCTCTTACTGCCTCAGAATTGGCAGGGCTCCTGCAGACAAAGCGTCGCTCTCTCGCCGGTTGGAAAGTTGCTTCAGGGCCACCCACTGTCGCAGGTGGGCAATTTCCTTATCTGCCTGTTGAAGTCGCACCCAGTTGTCCTGGGGCCATCCCAACACCTGCTCTCCAGATGCCTCTCCGATCTGTCCCTGCGTCTCCACCAACGATTTGGCAAAGTCCCGGAAACCAGGAATCTCTTCTGCCTCCAGCTCTTTATCTCGGTCACGTTTGTCATGAGTCACCCTCGAGAGAGCATCAACATGGGTGTTCTCAGCCCTGGCCCGGTGGGCGATCTTGTACCGATACTTTGCTATAAGGGCCACCCATCATTGTTCTAATGACCCCAACTTGACCTTTTCCATATGTGCCAGGGGGTTATTATCTGTCCGCACCAGGACTTCTGACCCAGACAAGTATTCTGCGAACTTCTCAGTCATCGCCCACACCAACTCTAGCAGTTCCAACTTGAAGGAGCTATAATTGTCTGGCTTCTGCTCTGAGTTGTGAAGAGACCGACTCACGTAGGCTATCACTCGTTCCTTTCCTTCCTGCATCTGTGATAGAACTGCCCCCAGTCCATGTAACTTTCCATCCGTGTGAAGAATAAAGGGCTGTGAGATATTCGCATAGTAATGAAATTTCCATCTCCAAAAAGCTTGTCGGCAGAGGGAAGCATGAAGTGCTCAAAAAGTTCCTGGTAGACGGCCGCGCTGGCAGTGGACCTACACCAGCAGATGACGTGTTCCATAAACCATCATTAATTGTGGATATTTCCCGCTAGACCTTGGAAATCAAGGTCCCAGAGTCTGGAGGAAGAGTGGAGAGGCAGACATTCCAAGCTGCTTGAGGTCTAGTGTGAAGTTTCCATAGTCAGTGATGGTTTGGGGAGCTATGTCATCTGCTGGTATAGGTCCACTGTGTTTTATCAAGGCCAAAGTCAGCACAGCGGTCTATCAGGAAATTTTTAGAGCACTTCATGCTTTCCTCTGCCGACAAGCTTTTTGGAGATGGAAATTTCATTCTCCAGCAGGACTTGGCACCTGTCAACACGGCCAAAAGTACCAATACCTGGTTTAAAAACAACAGCATCACTGTGTTTGATTGGCCGGCAAACTCACCTGACCATAACCCCCATAGATTGTATTGTCAAGAAGAAGATGAGCGACACCAAACCCAACAATGCAGATGAGCTATAGGCTGCTATCAAAGCAACCTGGGCTTCCATAACACCTCAGCTGTGCCTTAGGCTGATTGCCTCCATGCCACACTGCATTGATGCAGTAATTGATGCAAAAGGAGCCCTAATTAAGTATTGAGTGCATTTACTGAACATATATTCCAGTAGGCCAACATTTCGGATTTTAAAATCATTTTTTCAAGCTTGTGTTATAAAGTATTCTAATTTACTGAGATAATGACTTTTGTACAGTGTCCATTTTAAGACATGATTATATATCAAAGTCAAAAATCAGAAATACTCTGTCTGATACCTGATTCTGATACCTGACTCTGATACCGGACTCTGATATCTGATCAGACTCAAGTATCAGAATCTGGTATCTTACAGAGTATTTCTGATGTTTGACTTTGTTATATAATCATGTCCTAAAATGGACACTGTACTTTTGGGTTTTCATTGGCTGTAAGCCATAATCATCAACATTAACAGAAATAAACACTTGAAATAGATTACTCTGTTTGCAATGGCTCTATATAATATATGAGTTTCACTTTTTGTATTGAAGAACTGAAATAAACTAACTTTTTGATGATATTCTAATTTTGTGAGATGCACCTGTAATTATGCCAATTCACTTAAATGGGACAGAGATTCAAAACCCGGCAATGATTGGAGCAGTAGCGATCATGATCAACCACTGCTCCATTTATGTGAGACTCTTCAGAGCCCTGATTCTCAGGATCAGTAGAGACCCTAGAAGTTAGACACCCAGTGATTGGAAAGTTATCGCCTGTCCCAGGAACAGGGAATAACTTCCACACGTGAGCATATCTCCTTTAGAATATGGTCATAAATGATTCATGTTCTGGTAGATTACACTCCATGACGTACCGTGTTGTCTGCTAATAACTGGTCAGGCCAGTCGTAATAAGAAAAGTTATTTGTTCCAGGAACATCTTTGGCAGTAATAATGTCCCACACTCCTGGCATACTCAGTGCTTCTGTTACATCTAGAGATCTGTGACAGACATATAGAAATGAATAGGGTGAAACAGTGAAAAATTCATACAGTAATGCTGTCCAACAACTCCTGAAAACTTGTCCAGCTAATTGCATTTCTATTTTTATTATTGTATCTGGGCTCATTGGTGTAAAAATTAGTACGTTTACGCTCTAATTTGCAACGTTTTGGGTTTTTCTTCCACACATGCCATTTTTCTTAAAAGTTGGTGATACTTACTGATCTATGAGTGACCCAAGGAAAGTTCCAATATTTTCTGCCAATAAATTGTGTAACTTTATGTAGGCCAAATCTAGATGATATTTTCTGGCACAAGCACAGTAAGCGATGTGCTTCATTTATTAAGAGGTGTGTGCCTCATAATAAATCAGGCACATGTAACGTCAGCAAGATCGGTGGAAAGTATGCCAGCCTTCATATATCCGCTCTAATGTCGATAGTGAGAAAACGCCTTCACAGCGACATATGAGAAATGTCTGCCCGTGAGAAAGGCATCTCAATGCTTACACAGTCCTAAGCTCTGCTTCACTTAGAAAAACAAGGAAAAATTACCTAACCATGGCTTGTTAATTGGTATAAGAATTCAGATTTTCTTATCTATAATGCAAGTTTTGCTTTTAATTGACCAGCAGCTCATGATATCAAGACCAATTCTATACATTATTATAAAGAAAAAAATGAAATAGAAGAAGAGTGTGACCTTATAACCTTTAGGTATACTCACATGATTTTCGCATGAGCTTTTGAGCTTGTGACCAAAGCCAGAAACAGCTCTCCCTCTATGATAGGCATGTCATCACAATATACTGCTTCCCCAGACACTTGCATCAATGCAGCATGGTGCATCACGGGACGTCCAACAGCATCCTGGGTGGGTTGATGAGCTGTAATGTCCTAGGAATTATATAAGCAAATGATGTTCAGTCATTCTACTAAAATGAGGAAGAAAAACATTTTACACTATAATCAAAATAATCCCCCAGATAGACAATTACTGTGTTCAAAATATCTGCAAATCAAATGAGTATTATAGCCTTCTCAATGATTTTAGCAGGTAAAGCGATTTAGAAAATACTCTGTAGTAAGTGAATCATTAATAATACATGTAAATTACATAGGGTACTTAGTTGATATTGTTTTGATAAAAAAAAGCAGAAAAGCTATCCCACCGCGACCAGGTGTCCCCAATCAGGATGGTCCTATCTCTAATGTAAAACCTCTCTTTGCACCATCAGGCCTCAATAGTCGGGGGCAGAGCAGGATTCTGACCTGATTGCTTGGACACCTTCCCGTTAAAAGCTATATAATAGCTATTATAGCTTTCCAATGACAGGTGTCTAAACAATCAGGCCAGGATCCTGCTCTACCCCCGACTATTGAGGCCTGATGGTGCAAAGAGAGGTTTTAACATTAGAGATAGGACCACCCTGATTGGGTGCACCTTGTTGTGGTGGGATGGCTTTTCTGCTTTTTTTATCAAAACAATGTCAACTAAGTACCCTATGTAATTTACATGTATTATTACTATTTGTTTATTTACTTACTGCAGGGTATTTGCTCATTATTTTTTTTCCTAGGTTATATTTGTTAATAGCCTCAACATGAATGTGCATCTCTACACATTGCACTTATATCAACATGTATTCCAGTTAATTTTTTTGGTTTTGCAACATTGAAATTGCAACAAGAAAGAAAAGTCAGGGTTTAATAGAAATCACAGGATGGATAGACATGTTAGCGATATGCAAATGATAAAGAAATGGAAACAAAATTTTCTAACAAAATTGATTTATTCAGTATTGAGTATGAGCACCAGACGCATAAATACACGCACTTACATGCCTTGGCTAGCTACTATCAATGAGCCTATTAATGATTTTCAGAGGAATGTTCTGCCGCACTGAATGCACTTGGGCACGAAAATCATCAAGATCCACTGCTGGCAGCTCCATTTGCTATTGTCAACCAGCGATGTCCCAGATATGCTCAATTGGAGACAAGTCCAGAGACATTGCAGGCCATGGTAGAACATTTAGGCTATTCAGATTGCTGAAAGTAGCACAAGCAACATGTAGCTTGGCGCTGTCATGTTGAAAAAGGGCTCCAGAGACATTTTGGAAAACTGGCCATACTACTGGTTTCATGACCAAATCAATATATTTCCAAGTTGTTAGTGTACTCGGAATGAAGACTATGATGCACTGGCTACCGTATATTATGCCACTCTACACTGTTATCCCAAGAGTACGACAGGTGTGACATTCTCCCATGAATGATTCTTGATGGTGTTGCACACATGGTCTCCAGATCAATCTTTGGTTATTATTGCATCCAAGACAAAAGTAGGACTCATTGTTGGAATAGATATATCTCCATTCCAGTCTCCATTGCTCCATTTCAGCCTTTGATCTCTTTGTAGAGACCACATGAGTAATGTCATAAAGTGACCATCACAAAGAAATATCTACTGTTGAGATTATGGTGGGAAGTGATATGAGTGGTAGCTTGACCCCTCTGGTCTTCATTTCAGGTAAATTAACAGCGCTGTGTTACAATAATTTGGTTGTGCAACCAGTGGTACAACCATTTCTACAAAGTGTCTCAGTACCCATCTTTTAACAATACAATGCCAGGCTGCATATTGCTCAGGCTACTGTGAGCTGCCTTCATGGCCTAAACGTGCTCCCATGGCTACAGTGTCTCCAGACTTGTCTCCCATACAGCACATCTAGGACATCATTACTAGGAATTTGGAAAGGGAGATGCCAGCAGTGGATCTTGATGAATTGAATACCCAAGTGCATTCAGTGTGGCAGAACATTCCTCAAAATCCATTACTAACATCATTGATAGCAGCCAAAGTATGTAAGTGCATATACTGTTGCCAAGTGGTGCTCACACTCGGTACTGAATAATTAATGTTTTGAAAATGTCTACAATTTTTCATAATTTGCATATCATTAACATATCTATCCATCCTGTGATTTCC
>VIAB01008618.1:81356-91432 GCA_009801035.1 Oophaga pumilio
TCTTCTTTAGCTTTGTAATGTAGAAGGTGATTCCTTGATATTCTAGTGGCTCCTGTAATTTGGTTTTGAATTGTTCTTGGTCTTGGCGACCTCAGAAAGACCTTTCTGAATCAGGGCTACCATCCAAGTAATTTTGCAAAGCTCTGGCACTTCTCCTCCTGTTCTTTGCACAAAGGAGGAGGTAGAGGTCCTGCTGCTGGGTTGCTCCCCTCCTACAGCCCAATCCACGTCTCCTGGCCTATCTCCTGGTACAGTATCTGCTCCATGCTCTGGACACTGTGCTGAGACACAGCTACCCTTCTTGCCACATCTCACATTGATATGCCATCCTGGATGAGCTGCATTACCTTAGCAATGTCTGTGAGTTGTAGACACCGCCTCATGGTACTGTACAGTACCTCTAGGGGTGAGAGCAATGACAAAACACAAAAGTGACCAAAACAAAGTCAAAAAGGATGAGAACAGAAATGGTCTGTTGTCACCAACTGCAGAACCACTCCTTTATAGGGGTGGTCTTGCTAATTGCTTATCAATTCTACCGAAGGAGAAATCGACTCACAATCAGTGTTGCTTCATAACTGGACATGTTGTTTTCGCATAAGTGTGATTGACTTGGGAGTTACATTGTGTGTTTAAATGTTCCCTTTATTTTTTTTTGAGCAGTGTATTTTTTTTAGACCTCATTAAAAGATGTCACCAAAAGAAACAAATTTACAAATGCAAGTTCAGCTGATTTTCGAACTTGTGAAGGAGGGCTTCATAAAATTCTTATTGGGAGAATATCACAGTTTTTAAATGTATGTTTTTTCTTGTTATACCATCGGCAGAAGGTAATTGTTTTCAAAAGTTTTAAAGGCATAGGGTAAAACAGACTGATCATCAAAGGCACATCAGAGGTTTGGTTGGTGGCAACAGGACTTGTTACATTCACAGATAACACCTGGAATTTCACGCAGATCTTACCGCTGCCACCAATCGTCAGGGCAGTTTGCTCCAGTTTCCATTCCCCTGGCACTCATAATAATAATAATAATAATAATCTTTATTTACATAGCAGTAACATATTCCACAGTGCTTTACAGTTTAACAGTTCAAACACAACAGTCATAAGTAACAACATTAATAATTAAAGCAAAATAAAACAACCCTGCTTGTGAAAGCTTACAATATACAATGAGGTGGGGGAGATACAAAGTACAGGTGTGTATTTACAATGATGGTCCAGCCATCTTGAGGGAGTGGGGGATAGATAGAGATAGTGAATGGGCTACACACGCTTACACATAAAATGACTGATTAGGGAACGTGATAGGCTGCTCTAAACAATTGTTTTTTGAGGGAGTGCCTAAAACTGTGGAAGTTGTGGCTGGTCCTAATTTCTTGGGGTAGAGAATTCCAGAGGATTGGCGCAACACGGGGAGAAGTCTTGGAGTCGGGAGTGGGAGGCACGGATTAGTGCCGAGGTTAGTCGAAAGTCGTTTGCAGAGCGCAGCGATCGGCTAGGCAGATAGACAGAAATGAGGGAGGAGATGTAAGGGGGTGCCACACTGTGGAGAGCTTTGTGGGTGAGAACAAGTACTTTGAATTGGATCCTATAATGAATGAGCAGCCAGTGTAGTGACTGGTGAAGGGCGGATGCGTCCGAGTACCGATTAGCCAGATGGACGACAATGACTGCAGTAAGGTTAGACTGGAGAGGGGAAAGTTGAGTGAGGAAGAGGCCAATTAATAGAGCGTTACAGTAGTCCAGGTGGGAGTGGATCAGGGCGACAGCAAGGGTTTTTGTTGTCTCCATGGTGAGAAAAGGGCGGATTCTAGAGATGCTCTATAGGTGTAAGCGGCAAGAGCGGGCAAGAGATTGTATATGGGAGGTGAAGGAGAGATTGGTGTCAAACATAACACCTAGACAGCACGCCTACTGCCGGGGTGTAATTATGATGCCACCCACGGAGAGGGAAATGTCAGATTTAGGGAGGTTAGTAGACTGCAGAAGCAGAAGTTCAGTTTTGGAAAGGTTGAGTTTCAGATAGAGAGCGGACATGATGTTGGAGAATGCGGGCAGTCAATGGCGTTCTGTAGTACAGCGGAGGTAAGGTCAGGGGATGACGTGTATAGTTGGGTATCATCAGCATAAAGATGGTACAGAAAGCCAAATCTGCTGATGGTCTGTCCAATTGGGGCCGTGTAGAGAGAGAAGAGAAGGGGGCCAGGGACTGAGCCCCGAGGTACCTCAACAGTGAGAGGAAGAGGAGATGAAGCGGAGCCGGCGAACAAAACACTGAAGGAGCTGTCAGAAAGATAGGAAGAGAACCAGGAGACAGCAGTGTCCTTAATGCCTAGTGACTGGAGCCTAGAGAGTAGGAGACGGTGGTCAACAGTGTCAAAAGCTGCAGAAAGGTCGAGAAGAATGAGCAGAGAGTGGTCACCGCTACGTTTTGCTGTCAGAAGGTCATTGGTCACTTTGATGAATGCAGTTTCAGTTGAATGTAGGGGGCGGAAGCCAGACTGCGAAGGGTCTAGGAGGGAGTGAGTGGAGAGGTAACGGGTAAGGCGGGAGTTGACCAGGTGCTCTAAGAGTTTAGAGATGAAGGGGAAATTGGAGACTGGTCTGTAGTTGTTTGTGCAGGATGGGTCGAGAGCAGATTTCTTTAATAAAAGAATAATGATAGTGTTTGAAGGAGGATGGAAAAATGCCCGAGGAGAGGGGGAGATTAAAGATTGTAGTTAGGGGAGTTGTGACGACTGGAGAGAGACTGGAGGAGATGTTAGGGAATGGGGTCGCTAGTGCATGTATTGGGACGAGAAGAAGAGAGGAGTCTGGAGACTTATTCTGTGATGGGATCAAATGTGGAGAGTGAGCCAGGGGAAATGCAGGGAGGGATGGGAGTCACGGGACCTGGTGGCTGGGAGCGGATTTCCTGACGGATATTATCTATTTTCCCGTCTCCCATGACTGCACACATGAGAGAGGATATCCGCCCAGTCAGGACAGGAACCATACTGAAATGAAAGGGAGGTACCTCTCCCTCGCAGTTGGGTTTACTGTCCCGACAGGGACCCTTGTGCTGAACATGGCGGTCACTTGCCCACTCCTGTGCCGGCGTGTTAGAACAGGCAGTGCCTGTGCGCTGGACATCAGGATATGGAAGCGCTGTCCGCGGGTCCCCCGGGGGCTCAGCGTACGAGTGGGCGTTGGTGCAGCATGGCAGGGGTCCAGGGGCTTCTCCATGTCTGCCACGCCGCCCTTCCCCCCTCTGTTCAGCGTCCAGGGCGGCTGCTTCCGGGTCATGTGTGCCGGACGTCACATGAAGGCACGCTGGGAATGGGAGTGCCCGTGTGATGTCAGAGGGCGGCGCCAGATCCAAGATGGCGGCGCTCAGGGGGAAAAACACCGGCCGGTGGATATCCATCCCGGCGGCGTGACGGGGGGGGGTTGAGGGGCCATCGATGGGCACCGGAGACTGCAGTGGATCCCTCATAGAAGAGGGATAACCACAGAAGACACACTCGTGTTCAAAGCTTCACAATGGAAGTGAGACAGGAAGAGCAGCAGCAGCAAGCATATTTGCAGGAGCTCTCACCAGATGCCTTTCCGGGCCGCCAACATACCAGGAGCCGCTCCAGCCGTAAGGGTGGTAATCGTTCTGACCGGCAAGACCCTTTGACGTCCATGAGGGACGCCACACGTGCATCTGATCAGCCTCCAAAACCGGTACCCGTGATTGACAGCGGTGGCGAGTGATCTACGTGAATGTCGCCCTATGATAACAAGGTCTATATTTCTGCTTGATCACTAGAGGAAGAAGTCTAGCGGCAAAACAAAGAACAGAGAATGTGCCCTATGCAAAAACCCGCTGGCAGTTCAGTGGAAGAAAAATCTCTGTGCGGACTATATCACTGAGACCATACGGGATGAGACCCCAGACTTAGTCACTAGCCTTAGGGCTATAATACAGGAGGAAGTAAAAGGAGCCTTAAAGGCAACCCTTAAAAAAATGGGGAAAAGAAGCCGCAAAAGGGATTCTGATTCAGAAGCCTCTCTAGGGCAGGAAACTCGTGAAAGATCCCTATCTCCCTCCACCGCCTCATCTCCTCAGCCCTCAGAATCCTCCTCAAATAGCAATATAAGGGGCCGACCATGCTTCCCGACGGAAGATATAGAGAGACTGGTGAAAGAAGTCAGGTTTACAATGGGGCTTAAGGAGGAAAAAACACCTAGGTCACTAGAGGACGTTATGTTCGGAGGGTTGGAGGAGAAAAGAAAACGCACCTTCCCTGTCAATGACAAGATAAAGGCTTTAACTGACAAGGAGTGGAAAAAGCCAGAGAGGTCAGGTACCTTACCTTCTGCATCAAAAAGGAGGTTCCCATTTGAGGAGAAACACTCCGAAAATTGGGAAAAAATCCCAAAAATTGACGGTGCCGTGGCTAAGTTGTCAAAAAAAAAATTATCCCTACCATTAGAGTAGGGTTTCCCAACTCCAGTCCTCAAGGCACACCAACAGGTCATGTTTTCAGGATTTCCATTGTATTGCACAGGTGATGCAATTATCACCTGGGCAATACAAAGGAAATCCTGAAAACATGACCTGTTGGTGGGCCTTAAGGACTGGAGTTGGGGAACCCTGCATTAGAGGACTCGGGCATGCTAAAAGACCCGATCGATAAAAAAGCAGGTGGCTTTTTGAGACACATCTGGGAAGTATCGGCAGGGGGGGTTAAAGCCAGCAATAGCTGGCACTTGTACTGATCGTGCCCTCATGGTCTGGCTACAGAAGTTAGAAGATCAAATTAGGGATAGAGTTCCAAGGGACGACATATTAAGGAATATGACACTAGTGCCTGGAGCAGCGGGCTTTTTAGCAGACGCCTCGGTGGATTCTGCAAGTTTAACAGCCAAAGCGGCAGGCTTGTCCAATGTGGCAAGACGGGCCTTGTGGCTTAAAGGGTGTAAGGGGGATTTGCCATCTAAACATAGACTGTGTTCCATTCCATGCGATGGGCAACTTCTTTTTGGCAAAAGACTGGAGGAAATTTTGGAATATGCAGGAGATAAAAAGAGTAGCTTTCCCCGATTTCCTGGAGAATCCAGGAAACCGCCCTTTCGTCGGAGAAGGTATAACCAAGGTCGTCTCCCGAGGGACAGGAAAAATTGGGACTTTAAGGAAAAGAGAGGATCGGGCTATATGTTCAAGGGGCCCTCTACGTCCTCCAAAAAATCTCCACAATGACATCGGGTCAGAGGTGGCGGGGGGAAGGCTTTCTTTCTTCCTCTCTGCCTGGGCAAACATCTCAACAAGTACTTGGGTGCTAAATATAATCAAAGAAGGGTTAAAAATAAAATTCATCCGTCCACCCAGGCAAACCTTTATAATAACACCCTGAAGGAGGTCCCAGGAAGAACAATGGGCCCTGGAGATGGAGGTCTTGGGTCTAGTACAGAAACAAGTCCTACAGAAAGTCCCAGCTCAGGAGGAAGAAAGGGGGTTTTACTCCCCCCTCTTCATGATACAGAAGCCAGATGGTTCTCTGAGAACCATAGTCAATCTGAAGAGGATCAATCAGTGGGTAGACAATTGCTCCTTCAAAATGGAGTCAATCAATACGGCCATAAAAATCTTGTTCCAGCACTGCCTCATGGCAGTGATAGGCCTAAAAGAGGCTTATTATCATATCCCAATCCACCTGGAGTATCGGAAATACCTGAGGGTAGCACTCGATGTCCAGGGTCAGATCAGAAACTATCAGTACACAGCCCTGCCGTTCGGCCTGTCTACAGCTCCCAGAGTCTTCACCAAAGTGATGGCCGAAGTAATGTCATATATTCGTACCAAGGACATAATGATTGTCCCATATCTGGATGACCTTCTTGTGGTAGGGACGTCGGAGAACCACTGCACTCAGCAAGTAGAAGAAGTGACATCAACACTGATAGAATTGGGATGGATAGTAAACATTCCCAAGTCAAGACTAACACCAGTGAAAGCGCAATCCTTCCTAGGGTTAATGCTGGACTCCGAGAGACAGCTCTCCCTCCTGCCGGAGAACAAAGTGACCAAGATAAGGGGCCTAGCTTTTTCAGCAATACAACAACCGCTATGATGCTGAGAAATGCAATGTCTCTTTTAGGCTCATTAATATCATGTATACCCGCGGTAGGGTGGGCACAGTTCAAACTAAGACAGCTGCAGTGGGAAGTCCTGTTAGCACAGAAACAATTGAAAGATCGTTTAGAAGGGGAACTATGTCTTTCCTCGACCGTAAGAGACTCTCTAATCTGGTGGACTGTGGAGGAGCATCTAACAGCCGGTGTCCTCTGGCAAAAACCAGTCGCCGACATTATTATAACAGACGCAAGCACTACAGTGTGGGGAGCACACCTGAGATCCCATTCAGTACAAGGAAACTGGTCCTCGCTAGAAAGGGATCACGGTTCGAATGTAAAAGAACTGTAGGCCGTGGAGAAGACCGTGAGGTATTTCCTCCCCTTACTTCGAGGCCACCATGCTCGAATAATGACGGACAATCGAGCAGTGGTAGCCTACATCAACCACCAGGGGGGAACGAAATCCCGGGGCCTCATGGAAATATCAAACCTACTATTCCAGTTAGCAGAATAACATTTGTTATCCATCACAGCACTGCACATAAGGGGTGTTGAAAACATATAAGCAGACTTCCTGAGTCGCAGACACCTAAGATAGCGGGAATGGTCCCAAAACCACCAAGTTTTCCAACAAATAGTTCAGGCCTGGGGCAAACCGGAAATAGACTTGTTCACCACCTCACGCAACAAAAAAGTCAGGAACTTCTGCTCACTAAATCCAAGAGAACATCCGGTTGCTGTAGATGCCTTACAAATACCCTGGAAGTTCTCCCTGGTCTACGCGTTCCCCCCCCGATGACAATGATTCCGATAGTAGTCCGGAAAATCAGGGAAGCTCAAGCGAGAGTAATTCTCATAGCCACATGTTCGCCGAGGAGGCCTTGGTTCTCTCTTCTAAGGCATATGTCACTTACAGATCCATGGATCTTACCAAAGATTCCAGACCTGCTCACCCAGGGACCAGTGATCCACTCTCAAGTGAAGGGGTTCCATCTGGCAGTCTGGAATTTGAGAGGGCGTTACTGAGTCGCTAGTGGTTCTCACCAGGGTTAGTCTCCACCCTGTTGAAGAGTAGGAAACCTGTCACATCCAGAATTCACGGTAGAACATGGAAAAAGTTCCTAGACTTCCCTGGGGAACCTTTGGGAGATGTAGCTCCGGTGGGGCCTATCCTAGAATTCTTACAGGCACGACTACAACATGGGTTAGCAACTAGCATCCTCAAAGTCTAGGTTTCAGCTCTAGGGGCCCTATATTTCTGCAATCTAGCATCTAATAGGTGGGTGTCCCGATTCATAAAGGCTTGTGGTAGGTCTAGGCCGGTTATTATCCCTAAGATACCACCCTGGGACCTGAATCTAGTCTTGGAGGCGTTAACCACAGATCCCTTTGAGCCATTGCAGGGATTGTCACCAAAATTCCTCACACTTAAAACAGTATTACTGGTAGCCTTAACATCGGCCCATATAGTGAGCGACCTGCAGGCTCTGTCTGTATGCTCCCCATATACCCAAATTTTTGATGATAGAGTGGTTCTAAGACCAGACCCCGCCTATCTCCCCAAGGTGGTCCTCAAGTTCCATAGGACTCAGGAGATCACCTTGCCATCATTCTGCAATAATCCTAGGAATCTTGGGGAGCAAAAGTTCCATACGTTAGATGTAAGAAGAGCCATACTACAGTACATGTCAGTAACTAGTCAGTGGAGGAAGGATCAGGCCCTATTTGTAGCCTTTCAGGGTAGTAGAAAAGGGTATGGGGTAGCCAAAAGTACCATTGCCAGATGGATCAGGGAGGCCATTATGTTATCCTACTCTGCGAGTGGCGTTCCAGTTCCTGAAGGCATCAAGGCTCACTCCACGAGAGCTGTGGCTACCTCCTGGGCAGAGAAGGCTGAGGTATCGATCGAGCAAATTTGTAAAGCCGCTACTTGGTCCTCACCTTCTACCTTTTTTAAGCACTTTCCGGCTGGATCTATCTTCCGCTACTGACCTAACTTTTGGTAGAAGGGTGCTACAAGCGGTGGTCCCTCCCTAAGGTGTTTCATTCTACAAAAGTCTCTCATGTGTGCCGTCATGGGAGACAGGAAAACACCAAGGTTACTTACCGGGTAGCCAGTTTTTCCAAAGCCCATGACGGCACCTGTATATTCCCACCCCCATTACTCGTTTGGTGTGCACTATTGTCACGGGTGTGTCGCCTCGAAGATCGTCGCGATTACACAATCTGACTTCTTGCAGCTGAGTTTTTGGTGCTTGGTGTTTTTCGGCAGTGAGGGAGTTAATTCTCTCTCTCTCTCTGTGCTAGACGAGGCCCAGCCTCGCCCAGCTGCAGTTAATGCTGCAGTAATGAGATTCCTTCAAATACCTGCCAGTCTGCTAGGAATGTGTCGGTGAAAGCATTCATGCAGACCAGCAGAGCGGATCGTGGTATTGTGAAGTCTGAAGTGAAGAGTACCTGGTGTGGTTTTTTCCCCTCCTCGCTTTATCATTTATTTCCGTACCCGTTGGTGTTCCCTCTGTAGTTGTGGAGTGAGTTTTGTATGCAAGGTGGATTTTAGTTTACCCCTTGTACTGTCTCGTTCGTCTATTACTGTGTTTAGGCACATATCTTCCAGTCCCCTGTGGTTGTGATCGGGGTCCTTCTCAGGACTAGATTACTGAGGGTCAGGGATTTGCAGGAGATAGGGTTACGCTGGCGGCCTGGACCTCTGTACCATCAACAGTACCTCCAGGTAGAGGGATTAGTCAGGGCCCCTGCTTAGGGTCAGCATAGACCCCGGACCTCCTGTATGCAGTGATAGCGTGACAACTATAGTTGGGTGTATTTTTAGTTAAAATATGGTGATCGTTTTACCATGTGTACTAACCAGGGGGGCCTCTCATGCTCTGTAAACCAACTGAAGCGAGGGAGAGGTACCGCCCTTTTATTTCAGTAGGGTTCCTGTCCTGACTGGGCGGATCCCCTCTCTCATGTGTGCCGTCATGGGCTCCGGAAAAAACGGCTACCGGTAAGTAACCTTAGTGTTTTCTCTATAAAGTGGGAGGCCAGGTCATCAGCACAAATGTCTGTGATAGGGGCTTGTGCTTTTGGCCTGAGGAGGGAGTGAACGGTGTCAAAAAGTTTCTTTGGGTTGTTGGCTAGTGAGGAGATCAGGATGGTGAAGTAGGTCTGTTTGGCGAGGTGAATGGCAGAGTTATAGGTTCTTAACATAAATTTGAAGTGGGTGAAGTTTTCTGGTGTGCGAGTTTTCCTCCACTCTTCTCCTGACTCCGTTGCACACTCTCAGCGGTGCACAGCTGAAGCAATCAAATGACGTCATTGCATCAGCTGTTTCATACGCTGATCGGTGGAAGAAGGGTCCAGCGGCCCCTCCTCCACCAATGCACTTACTGCTGTCTGCATCCTGAGGATGCAGACAGCGGGCGAGGAAGGGCAGGGTGCGGCCCGTGGGCCACTGTTTTCAGCCACTCTGCTGTCTCGGTATGCAGGCCAGAGTGGAATAGCCAGAGCAGGATGTGGCCCGTGGGTCGCACTTTGCCCAGGTCTGCCTTACAGTGATCTGAAGAAATAAGTTATATTTGTCCCTTCGCTACAACAACAAAAATATAACTCCCATAGTCCCATATACATCAGATTGGTGCAGACCCCAATATTAATCACTGACCACTGGCTACAAATTATGTCTTTGATCAGAAGAAGCGCTTTCTTTTGGAAGCGCAACTTCACCACCTCTGCATTAACAAATCTCAGCCTTGGTGTCTTTTGTCCTTTTGACAATCCAACTGAATGACTCGAGTCTGTAGAACGATCTGCAGGCTCTCTAAATTCTGAGCAAAGGATGGCCCTTTGACAGGAATATAAGAGAAAACCATTATCTCCTTGGACTGTAGCAGAGCCATAACCGGGGTCAGGATTTTTGTGAATAAGAAGAAACGAAGAAGATTCCAGCTTCCATAAAAAAGTATAT
>VIAB01008619.1:70049-80454 GCA_009801035.1 Oophaga pumilio
TATGTGGAGTCTGACCTGAATATCGACGGCCTTGTTGAAGCTGGAACTCAACAACGGCCCTCTTCTGCTCACAAATCTTTACCAACATATGCAGTGTAGAGTTCTAAAGCGTGGGGACATCACACACCAGTCGGTGAGCCAAAAGCTGCAAACGCTGTTGAAGCACAGTAAGGACGACTGAAGCTGTCGCTGACTTTTGAAATTGGGCAGACATACGGCATACTTTCAACAGCAGATCCTGCAGCTCCGGGTAGCTTTTGATAAAACGTTGAACCACGAGGTTAAGCACATGGGCCAAGCAAGGTACGTGTGTGAGCTGACCTTGCCTCAGGGCCGCCAGCAGGTTCCGGCCATTGTCACACAGCCATGCCTGGCTGTAGGTTAGGCGGAGTCAGCCAAATGTCTGACTGCTCCTTCAGCGCTGTCCACAACTCTTCTGCATTATGTGGTTTGTCAGCTATGCAGATTAGATTCAGCAGAGCCTGTTGACGCTTGGCTGAGGCAGTGCTTCCAGCTTCTGACTTATGTGTTCATTTCAGAGATGGAGGCTGAAGAGGAAGAGGTGCAGGAGCTGTAGACTCTGGGGGCATCCCCGATTGATGTAGGGCCCGCAATCCTTGGTGTGGGGAGGACGTGTTCCATCCCTAGGTCTGACTGGGTCCCGGATTCCACTATATTAACCCAGTGTGCCGTCAGTGAGATGTACCATCCCTGCCCACAGGCACTTGTCCACGTGTCCGTGGTTAGGTGAACTTTCCCAGTAACAGCATTGTTGAGGGCACGGGTAATGTTGTGGGACACGTGCTGGTATAATGCCGGTACAGCACAACGGGAGAGATAGCGGTGACTAGGGACAGAGTACCTTGGGATGGCCGTTGCCATCAGGTTGCGGAAAGCTTCCCTCTCAACGAGGCAAAAACGCAACATTTCGAGTGCAAGCAGTCGAGAAATGTGCAAATTAAGTACTGTGGCCTGTGGGGCATTGGCTGGGTATTTCCACTTGCATTCCAATGACTGGGGTATAGACAACTGTAGGCTGTGCTGGGACAAGGACGTGGACGGGCTTGATGATGGTGCTGGTTGACTGTGGGCAACAGGTGCATGGCCCGAGCCATCTTCACAAGCACGCTGAACTGGGGATTGGCTTTTACGCAAAACAGTGGAAGAAGCAGTGTTTTCATCTGCAGGCAGTGTTCCTGGAGCCTGGGGTTCGGCCCACAAAGTGAGGTGCTTTGCTGCCATGTGCCTAATCATGCTGGTGGCGGTCAGGCTGGTAGTTTTGCTACCTCTGCTGATGCGTGCATGGCAAGTGTTGCAAATGGCCTGTTTGGTTATTTTTTAAAGACTCTGCTGAGAACCCCAGACTCGGGAAGTTCTAACAGTTGGAATGGCAACTTCTGTCGTGTTGGTGTTACGGGGAACGGATGCACACTTTCAGTCTGAGGCCAGCACACTGCTTCTTCTTGCCTTTTGGGGTGATATGCCTCATTCCCCATGTGTGCTGCTGTCCTCGCTCTGCATGTCCTCCTGCCAGGTTGGGTCAGTCACTATGTCATCCACATCCGCACCATGCTCCTCTTCCTGACTTTCCGGCAATTGTGTCTCATCATCGTCCACCTCTAGTGACCGTGGCTGCTCAAAGATTTGTGCATCCCTACATGGAATATCCTCTTTCCCCGCTTCAAGTGTAGCCGCCGAGAGGCACGAATCCCCAAATGGAAAACTGAACCGCTCTTCGGAGTGTCCGACTGTGGGATCTGGTGTTTCAGGTAGCTCAGCATGGTAGGAGGAAAAAGGATCAGGGTGAGCAATAGCCAGTCCACACTCACGGCTACTCAGCCACCACCACCACTACCATGTCTTCCACACGGTCAAGTCTAAGTGACTTGAAGCATTATCCGCTATCCAACCAACTACCGTTTCACACTGCTCGGGCTTCAATAGTGATGTGCTGTGGTCCCCTAGAAACTGGGACAGGAATGTTGAGCGAGAGCATGTGGGTATTTGCTGCGGCCCACTTTCAGCTTGGCCATGGCCTCGGCCTCCGCATGCACCATCATGTCCACTTCCCCATCCCTTGCCTTGCCCATTTTAAATGGACTACTCAAATATTTTAAAAGCTCAATACAAATGGATTTATTTGGAGAAAAATTATATGTGATCAGTATACCTGCAAAGCAAAAATTTTGACACCACTGATACACCAAACCTTAGCATGAAGTCACAGACTGGATTAATTTTTTGGCTTAGGTTTTTTGTTCCTTTTTGAACAAATTAAAAAAGGCATACAAGAAGGCTAGCAGACAGAACTATGCAACATATGCCAGCCAAGAAAAGAATTTCCCAACACATACACCAGGACTCAGCCTGAGATAACAGAGTGGAATAATTTTTTATGATTGTGTGTATTTAATAGACTGCTGGATATAACGACAATGAGAAAATGGCCAAAAAAGGGAATTTAGCACTAAAAAGCAACACATTTTTCCACACAGATGCATGAGGCATGTCACAGATAAACCACACAGCAATATGTTGCATTTTTTATAAAAACAGGCTACATTTTACTATCTTTAAGTGCACTCACACCCAGGGCTTGATAAAATAAAAACCCTACACTGGCCACACGTTGACCTTGCACAGATATGAGCTGCCACAGAGAACAGCACCACTAATTTGTAATAAAAAGTACTGGTGTTTTTAAGTGAAAGGACACACAGGGCTCCAAAAAAATATTGCCGTACACTGGCCACACGGTCAACACACACAGATATGAGCTGCCACAGAGATAAGAGTACCACTAATTTGTGCGCCAATTTTTTTTACAAAAAAGTACTGGTGTTTTTACATGAAAAGGACATAGGGCTCCAAAAAAAATATTGCCGTACACTGACCACACGTTGAGCACACACAGATATGAGCTGGCCAATATATCCTACAGGTAGCAACAGCACCAACAGTAGTCAGGAAGGGAATGGACCCTCTTGATGTGTGTGATGATCCATATACGCACATACAGTGCCGGCAGGCCTTGCACTGATGTGTTTAGAGCGACGTTTACTTCCCTGCCTGCCTAACACTGGAACCTATATACTCCGGAATTAGTCCTTAGAAGGTCTGTTGGGTTATCAGGATTTCAGTAGTTTAGGATGGTAGACCCCACACTGACTAAGAAATCACCAAATCCGACCCTATCTCAGCAGCAGCTCTCCCTACATTGTCTGAATCCGTAGCGGAATGAGGCGAGTAGGGTGGAGTCCGGTCTCTTTTACTCGTGATGATGCTATGTGGCCAGCCAATCACTGCACGACCACAATAAAGATGGCTGCGGCGTTTCATGGCCTGCCAGACATACCCTGCAGCGTGATTGGATCTCTAAAGTCCGCCAAAAATGCTGGGTGGAGACCCCTGTTCCTGCCAAATAATCCCGGAAATGCTAGCTGCTCGCCGAGTATGAAGAGTACCGTGATACTCGGGTGAGTAGGTAGGGGACAATTTTTTTTGCCTATTGAAATCCATCTGGGTAAAAATAAGGTGGTTATTTCGGCATTTCTGGACAGTGGGGCGGGGATTAACTTAATCGACGTTAGGTTCGTCCAGGTTCAGGGCCTCAAACCACATACACTGTCCAGACCTATAGCCATAATTGCCATTGACTGCACCCTTTAGACAGGGGTATTTTACTCAAGCCATCCAGGGTTTACATCTACAGGTAGAAGCCATGCACTCATAAGGTATTGACTGTTATGTGCTAGAGCGTCTGCCCTCTCCTGTGGTTCTTAGACTTCCTTAGCTCACTGCACAATCCTGTGGTAAACTTGCAGACTTGGGAGGTGGTAAAGTAGAGTGAGTATTGTCAAGGACACTGTTTGGGCACTTGGCTTGCAAGGTTGGCTAACTAGTCTGTGCCTAAATACCTGTCGGACTTTGGGGATGTGTTCTCGGAGCAGGGGGGTAACAAGAACGTCTTTCCCATGGTCCTTATGACTGCACCCTAAGGCTAATTTCACACTGGGCAAAACCTGAGTGCTTGGCAGGAAAGACGTTGCAGCAAAAACGCAGGTTTTGCTGCATTTTTTGTGGTGTTTTTGGTGCGCTTTTGCTGCATATTTTTCATACGTTTTTTCCATACAAATCAATGGGTGAAAAACACTGAAAAAACGCTGTAAGAAATGACATTCTGTCCAAAAAATACAAGCAAAGCACAAAATACCGATAAAAAAAAAAAGCTGTGTGAATGAGATTTATGAAATCTCAGGCATAGCTGTTACTGTCAAATACAGCTGAAAATTAGCATAAAAAAATGCATTAAAAAAGGAGCTAAAACACCCTGTGAACTTAGCCTAAATCTTATCCCTAGGGCCAAGCTGCCAAAGAGCAGACTATATAATATCTCTGGTCCAGATGCATGCCATGAAGGATTATATCACGGAGAGTTTGGCAAGGGCAAGTGCCCAGATAGATGGTCCCTGGTTTCGATGATCATTTTTTTCTCAATTTGAAGAATAAATAAAAATGCTCAGACTGATGATTTATTTGGCTGATTTTCCAGTTTATATTGTAGTATCACTGGATTAGAAGACGTCTGTACAATGAGTCTAGAAGATTTTATGTAAATCTCCCACTTTTTCTCATCACATTACAATAATGAGCTCATTATCTGATCACAATTTAAGGTACTGCCACACTACACAATCCCGCTAGCGATCTCGTTAGCGTCACATACTAATGAGATCGCTAGCGGGATTGTTTCTATATCGCTAGTGTCGGCCACATTTAGCGATATCGTTAAGGACGCTATCGCGGTTAGCGATCTCCTTAACGACTTTAGCGGTACTTTTGTACCGCTAAATCGCTAAAAAAAGGTGCCACACTCAGCGATATAGCGATGCCAGCGGGACGCCGACGATAAAAATAGGGTCCGGAACGATCGCTGTGATGAACGAGATCACAGCAGGGGCCACGTCGCTGGTAGATGCCGCACCCAACAACATCGCTAACGGGATCGCTAAATAGTGACGTTTTTTAGCGATCCCGTTAGCGATGTTGTTTAGTGTGGCATACCCTTTACTCTTGGAAACTGTAAACTCTGAAACTAGACACAAGAGACCTGAGGGTATTGACCTTCATATGGAGATTACAGGAAAGAAGAATGTCTGGTGTACCTGGAATATTCAGTCTGCCCCTGGGACACCTGCTGGAACCAGACTTGCCAGACTCCATAACAAAAAGTCTAATTGTCACTTCATTCTTATAATAGTCTCCTGTCTCCTTTGATGTCCCTAGCACCAAAGAGGAATCCAATGGTCAATAGAGGAAGCATATTTGGTATGTCATTCAATCTCATTTTTGTGGTCACTTTGGAGAACTATACAGAACTACTGTGAATGACAGATTAAGCCTAAAGCCGATTTTATTCACATTGACCCCAATAATTGGGGACATCCCGCTTTCATCAATTTAAGAAGAAATGGACATCTAGGCCTTACCTGAATGTAGGGACTTAAATTTCTCTCAGCTATAATCCAATGGTCCACAATACAGGAATTATATTGGATATGTGATTCAATGTCATTTTTGTGGCCACTTTGGAGAACTATATAGGGCTACTGTCAGTGGCAAATTGCACAACTAAACTTTGGTTTAGGCTCATTGACACCAGTAATGGAGGATGTCCTTCTTTCATCAGTTTAAGAAGAGATGGGTTTGTGGACCTTTCTTTAAATGCATTAACTTCACTTTCTTTGAGCTATATAAGGGGCTAATAATAAAACCTAAGAACCTTAGTAGGTGGGAATATGGAGAGCAGTCCACCCTCAATTATTCGAGTATACTTTCTACACATTCCTCAACACTCAAACTGAACTACCTAGGAAAAAATGTTGTGGTATTATGGAAATCACAAGATGGATGGACAAGTCAGTCTGTCATCCAGCAGAGACGCTGAGCAACATGTGTTACCGCTGCTCAGTTTCTCGCAGTGGAAAAAAGTTGTAACGTGCTCGCGCTGACATCGGTGAGTTGAACTGAGTTCATTGACTGAGCTCCCGGGACCTTTCTGATGGCACCACAAGCATGGAAAAAAAATGCAGATGAACACACAATGGTAGAATAACGTTGGTCCGAATGAAATCCGATTTTAATTCGGATTGCATTTGTCCAATTTCATCGCAAGTGAGAATGAGCCCTAAACAGAAGTAATTACACTGCAACGTGTCAACACAATTAGCTGCACCATGGCTGTGGACTCTCTCTAGCTATGGACTTTTTTTTTGCCCTACCAAGTGCCCAAATAGTTTGCCCCTTGTTATAATGTTCTATTTTTTTCTTAATTTGACGCATAAATAAAAATTAGCAGGCTGGTGATGTATTTAGCTGTTTTTCTAATTTAAATTGTGGTATCGCTGGATTAGAAGAAATCTGTACCGTGAGTCCATAAGGTTTTAATGGTGGAAATCTCCCACTTTCCTCATCATTTTACAATAATGAGCTCATTGTCTGATCACAAATTACACTTTCTATAAACAGCAAAGCTGGATTTAATGTAACAATGAGTGAAAACCTTCACCGATCAGAGCAAGGTCTGGTGTACATTGGATATTCAGTCTGACCCTCGTACCTCGGCTGGAACCAGACATCAGTTTTCACTCTTAATTGATGTTACTTGTTTGCTTTGATGTACCCAACCCCAAAATAATAATAAATGGTAAAAAGTCAGTATATGGAATAAACAAACATTACTTGACTAAGATGAGATGGACTAGAGAACTGAGGTCCATGATGTCAGATATTGAGTGGAAATCAACCTTCTCCGTTCTCCACCTTTAGGCCTGTTTTCTATAGATTAGTTGTAAAACCCTTTTCACAAGGCAGTGATTATGTCAATCTATATATTTTGCTCATTATCTTATCACAGATTACACTTGAAAGATGTAAACAGTGAATACAATGGAAGGAGGGTGTAATCCTTCATAAGGAGATCACCAGTCTGCACAATGGCTGCACTGTCCATGGCTGGTGTACTTGGAACATTCACTCTGCCCCTGGGACCCCTGCAGGCACTGAACTTGTCACATTTCCTGACCAACAGCCTAAATTATCACTTGTTCTTCCCAATGAAAGTCTTTCATCTGCTTTGATGAATTGAAGCAGGTACCATTTATACTATTGCTGTCTCATGTGGCAGAAGGAACCATTGCCTCTCACAAGCACCATATTAGGGGTGTAACAAATTTTCCAGAGACAAAAAACCTGACTGGCGCATCCAGACAGTCTGGATGTGCCAGTCAGGTTTTTTGTCTTTTGAATGTTAGCTTACTGACTGAGCACTCCGCCCCCACCAGGTGGTGATTTTAATTACAGCAGGTGAGACATTGGAGACATTGTCACTATTATCTATCTTTCTATTTTTGTGAGCCCCTCAGCTGATTTATGACCACAGATAATTTCAAAGTAGAATCTGCAGCAAAGCAAAAAAAGACTAAGAGCCAAAAGATGCAAAATGTTTAATGAAACTCAATTGCAAAAAAATATTTTTAACCCCCAGAACACGCATTTAAATAAAAAAAAAGTCCAAAGTTAGACATTCCTTTTAATCTCCATCTACATGATAGCTTTTCCTGATACCGATCATATGGTGCCCTACTATCACAAAAGGAACACAACAGCCCATGTTCAGTTCCTAGTGCAGCGCCCTCTAGAGGGAAAATGACACCAGTGCCTGGCAGTCAGTCCACTGATCTCAGTGAGAGTGGAGTGGATGAGCTGGAACAACCAGCAGAAGAGAAACTCTTTGTAGCTGCTCTAATACAGAATGCGGGTGATAAGGCTACCAAAATTAACCACAATACCAGAGTTGGTGGCCAAAAGGCTCAGTATTCAAATGGTCCTCATGGATAGAGATGAGCGAATATTTCAATGTTCGGTTCGGATTACGTTTGCTGAATTTGCAAAATTCGCCAATTAATTTGACGAATATTCGCCTTAAAGGGAGGCAAAAACAAACACATGCACAACACACTAGAATGGCCCCAAATGCTGCCAAAAAACATCAAATGAGGGAAAGACACCAGGAAAGAGGCCCCAATTCACTCACAGTACAGATTTTAGCATGGCACTGCAGCAATCAGCCACGCATGAGGCATCAGGTCTTGGACAGCATTTACAGTTTTCAATTGAATGTCACAGTGAGACGAGGTGGGTGACAGATTGGTGTAGGACCCCTTTGCTGTGAGCCCCAATACCACATGCAACACCTCTACCTGCTTTCTTGCTGAGCCACACAGGTGGCACAAAAATTTCTGACAATGCTAGCCTAGAAAACTGATATTAGGATAGTAACACGGGTAGTTGGGTCCAAGGAAGTGTGGCTGACGGCCTTGGAGGCCTACTGCTACAGGCAACATGCATGAATGAGACCCAACCAGGAGTCTACACATTTAAAAAAGTTAGTGGCAGACACCAACAAAGTGTCATCAATTGAAATAAAGTAGAATTACTATAGCAGGGACTGACACCTCTTCCACTACAGCCAACCCAGCAGATGGAGACTAACTGGCAAGGTGGTAGAATCACTGTTCTGAAAGCCTGGAAAGGGTGTAACTACGTGGCCTACCAAATCCCTTCTGAAAATGCAGACTAGTGGGACTCTCCAATCACCGTCCACCCCATCAACTGCATCTTGTGATTCTTCCTCCGCCCTCACCATGCCAATTGTTGTCACAGGTTTCCCTCTGAAGAACCTCCACTTGTTTACCCCCTACTGTTGTGGTGATTGATAGCTTGTCAGCTGATACTGATTTGGACATGACTGTTTTTGACTGATGTTACATACCAAGCACACCCCATCTTTCTCAATCCACTGTAACATCCCCACCTGCACCTCTCAGTCCAGCAGCTTGTAGTGTTCACCCTACTCCACCCTTTGTCAGCACAGCAGCAAACCCTCGCTTGTGCAGTTGTGCTCACAAAAGATTCTTCACTCCTACACATGGAACAGATAAAAGTTTATTAGTAGATGGATATATAAATAAGTTTGAATTTCACCATCTTTAAACACATTACGCATAGCTTTACGAATCAGCAGTAGAGAGAATTTGTTGGGAAAATGATCACAAAACAAATTAGGCACGAATATGGCACATTCGGATTCGTGATGGTAAACCAGAGCAAAATTTTGGAAAAATCAGTAAAAATCAGTAATATAAGTGTTTGAGCGGAGGGGGTTTGCAGAGCTCAAAGGCATAGTGTTCTTGTGAGCACAGCAGTCAATTTTTTTTTCCTAACTGTGTGCACATTTCAGCTAGCCAATTAGAGCGCAGAAAACAACCACAATGTCCTGACAATGGCTTGTGTCACTGGCTGCTGAAATCACAGTTTAAAATCTAATTTTTGGTTGTTAATATTATGCTCCTACCACACTATCTGAGCAACATGACTGGGAGAAAGCGAGGCTGTGGTGGAAGGGGAATTAGTTTTTTGGAGCCTAATCCCAAGGGGCCTTCGGGTGCAGGGTTTTCCTTCATTCAATCTGGAGAGTGAGTATTTCAAATGACAATGGGAGGAAACAGCCAATCTATGCTCATAGGGTTTTATGCATTTACTCATCAAGGCAAACCACAACACTCAAGATCAAAAAATATCTAATGATAAAATCAATTGATATAGATATTATATATTTATACATATAAAATATTTGTAAAAATACACTATAAATCAAGTCCATGGCAAAACAAAAAAGTGGTGCCCACTTAGGCCTCTTTCACACATCAGTTTTTTGCAGTCAGGCGCTTTTTAAAAAAACGGATCCAGTTTTTCAAACCGCCGGATGCTTTTTTTTGTCATTGACCATTAGTGCCGCATCGCACCGCATGTCATTGCGTTTAGTCAGGTTTCTGCCGGATCCGTCATAGATTTTAATTCCAGCGGCCGGACAGGACGCATCATGTAATTTTTTTTTTTGTGCGGCGCATCAGGCATCCGGAAACAATAGAAGTCTATGGTACCGGATCAGTCTTTTGTGCAATCCAGCAAAAGACTGATCCGGAACTGCTGCTGCTGCTACTACTTGTGTGCACATTGTGGTTTTAGTCCTTTTTATTGTATTTTGCCTTATTGCCATATTTAAAAAATAAAATTACTATTATTTGTCTGGTATTCTTCCTTTTTAATCTGTGTCTTGGTTTCGGTTTTATTTACTCAAGGTGAATGAGACATCTATAAAAGGACATTGAGACAGATCCATAACATTCAGGATGCATAGCCAAGCAGATGGCGGCTGATGCCACATCAAAACTTAATACCGAACTTAACTGGCTTCCTGAAATGGGAGAAAGATCGTTCAGGCTAAAAAGTAAAAAAATATCAAAGATCTCAATGACTATAAGGCCAATAGAGTATATAGATG
>VIAB01008620.1:4977-18009 GCA_009801035.1 Oophaga pumilio
CTTTACTGAACTGCACTGCAGTCTCTCAAATCTGAATTCTGACTCTCTCTTCCTATCTTCACCCTCCTTTCATATGCCTAGCAGGCTCCCTCTGCTGGTGTTAGGGAAGGGTGAAGATGTGTGTATGAATTAGGACCTCTAGTGGTTAAATCTTTTAGTGCACCCTTCCAGGAGATGTGGGAATCCTAGCACAGCTGGGGCTCCACATCTACACAGCACATCCAAAGTCTTCACATCTTTTATAACAGGCTTCACAAAACAATGTTCCTTTTCTTTCCCTGTATTACTCTCATGATCACAAAGCACGGGCCTGGGTCGAACCATCCCTGACGGTTCGTCAGCATTCTCTCTGCTACAGCTCTGCTACAGGTATGAATCCCTCGGTCTGTTTCGCCCCAGACACAAGATCATTAATTCCCGGAGTAAGAAGCCACTGAAAGAGAGTACTGCCCTTCTGCACTGTCTTCTGTATTTGCACCACGTCTTTACTGTCCATACTCACTGCATCTGTGGGGTCCCTTGGCCGTTTCGCCCCGGTTCTAAGGGTTTCTGCCCAAACAATGAGTTGCCACATTCTGACCTTCCAAACTGCACTGGCCTGTTGCTGTACTGTTCTGGTGCTGTGGACAGCTGACTTCACTTCACTTCAAATTACGTGGCTGCTTCGGTGTCCTAGGCTTAGAGCCCTTGTGGACGTTCGGGCATCCCTCGCCCTCTGACTAAACCTAACACCTACTCTGGCTTACCACACAGCAGCCCCTCCTACTATTAACCATATACTTACACTATACACTATCTAAGAACTGTGGACACTAAAATGCCCCCATCTAGTGGCCAATCCTACAAACTGCACTTTCCCTAACTTTTATAAATAACAGCACATGAATATAGATTACACTTTTATCTCTTAAGGTAATACACAGAGTAGTGTAGCAATACCTGTGTGACACACAAAATAGTAATACACATGAATGTGTAGCAGTACCTGCAAAATACAGGAAAGAGGCAAAAGATAAAATAATAACATTTTCCATTCCCTTACAACATCACACACCAGACAGTGAGCTTGAAGCTGGAAACACTGCTGCAGCCCTGCCAGGGCGTCGGCACCTGTAGCTGACATGCTAAAATGGACACAGATGCAACATACTTTCACAAGTAGCTCAGGCAAATGTGGGTAGATTTTGAGAAACCGCTGAACCACTAAGTTGAGCACGTGGGTTAGGCATGGTATGTGTGCGAGGTTATCAAGATTCAGAGCTGCCACCAGGTTACAGCCATTGTCACATGCGACCATGCCGGGGTCTCAGGTTCAGGGCCGATAGCCACCGATCAGTCTGGTCTGTTAGACATTTCAACAACTCTGCGACGGCGTGCAGTTTGTCACCTAAGCAGATTAGCTTCAGCAGAGCTTGTTGCCGATTGGCTGAGGCAGTGCTGCAGTGCTTCCAGCTTGCGATTGATGTTGACGTTTGTGAGATGCACGGCTGATGTTATGGGGCATGTTCTCGTGTAAGGCGGTGAAGGCACACCAGGTGAAATAGTGGCAGCTGGCTACCGAGCACCGAAGACGGGCACCGCCCTGAGGTTGCAGAAAGCTTCCGTCTCCACAAGCCTAAATGGCAACATTTCCACGGCAAGCAGTTTGGAAATATGGCCGTTTAGTACTGTAGCCTGTGGGTGGGTGGTTGCGTATTTACGCTTGCGTTCCAAGAACTGGGGCAGGGACAAATGAATGCTGTGCTGTGAAAAGGACGTGAACGTGGTTGATGGTGTTTACAAGTGTGCAACGACAGCTGCAGGGTGGGAAGCATCTTCACCTACATCATAGACAGGGGATTGACGTACCCGCAGAACAGGGGAAGATGTAGTGGTGTCACCTGCAGACACTGTTTGTGACCCTGGTGTTCGGCCAATGTAGTGGGGTGCTTTGCTTGCGTGTGCCTGAGCATGCTGTTCATGGTCAGGCTGGTAGTTGTGCTGCCCTTGCTGATGCTGGCTTGGCAGATGTTGCAAATGGCCTTTTTTGGGTTAACTGGACTGTCTTTAAAAAAGCACCAAACTCGGGAACACTTAACCCTTGGCAACTTCACCTGTGTTGGTGCTCTGGGGATCAGTTGCCTCTGGCCACCCCACTGCCTCTTCCTGCCTCTTGTGATACTGCAAATCCCTCCCCCGGTTCGCTGCTGTCCTCGCTCTGCATGTCACTTTACCAGGTTGAGTCAGTGTGTGACTTCATCATCCACTTCATTGTCCACTGTCACGTCTTCCACTTTTGCACCCTGGTCCTCCTCCTAACTTGCTGGCATAGCAATACACTTGCTCGCAATTGTCTCTTATCATCATAAAGCTCTTGCAACAGTAATTGCACAGTCACCTTCTTGTGAGCATGGCTGCTCAAATATTTGAGCATCGCTACATGCAAACTTCACATGTCCTGATTGAAACGGGCAGGGCGAGAGACCAGAATCTAAAAATGGAAAGATGAACAGCTCTTTGAGTTGTTCAAGTGTGGGATCACTTGTCTCCGGTGAGGATTATGTGGCTACTGAAAATGGACCGTGTGGTAGACAGAGTGGTGCTGGCAAAATGACTGGAAGCATTATCTGCTATCAATTCAACAACCTTTTCACACTGGTCTGCCTTCAAGAGTGGTGCTCTGCATCCCCCAACAAAGTGTGAAAAGAAGCTAAATCGACATGATGTGTGTGTTTGTTGTACTCCTGCGGCAGGCACAGTTTTACTTTGTACACAGCCTCGGCCTCTGCGCTCACCATCAGCATCATGTCCACTTCCCCGTCCCTTACCACGTGCCTTGACCATTTTTAATTACGCATGATATATCCCTGTTGAGAAAACATTGCAGAGAGTATTACAATGCCTAAAAATTGTGCCCACTACAGATGGACGTATACGACTGCAGTATCAATAAAGCAATGCTATTATTTTTATAAACAATTTATTTTTTGGAGTGTTTTGAGGCCCAACTGTACCACGATAAATGTCGCATAAAATTTCACTGCTCGAAAAAATTGCAGTATTACAATAACAGCAAAATTTGCCCAGTTGAGATGAGCGTATAAGACTGCAGTATAAATATAGCAATGCAATTTTTTTAACAAACAATTTCTTTTGGGGGGGAATTTTTGAGGCACAACTCTAGCATGCTAAATTCCATATAAAATTTCACAACTGTATTACAATGCCAGCCAAATTTTCCCAGCCCAGATGCACATATGAGACTGCAGTGTAAATATTGAGTGCCAATCAAGTCTGGTTATGCTTTTGACGCACAGCTTCTGCAGTAAAAATGGGGAATAATATTTCAATGCTCACAACAATTTGCAAAATTCAGAGCAAAAAAAATATTATTAGCCCTGAGAAGGGGTTTTGGTATCAGTTGCATGCTGTAGCATAAAGGATGTGCAATTCAGCAGAAAAAAGAGGGGTATATTCAGCTTACCATGCCGTTCGATGCAGAGTCTCGGTTGAAAGCAATTCCTGGAGGGTGCTGATCCTGCCAGTGATTATGGCCTAATGGAAACAAGGAAGGAGGGAGGAGTGGGTGAGCACAGCCATTCTATAAAAAAGAATTTAATTTTCAAAACATAAAAAGGTGAAGATAAAAAACATCCTGACGCGTTTCTGGCACGTCAGTGCCCTTAGTCATAGGTATCATAGGTGCAATTCACCCTATCCTGTCCTATACGCTCGCTTCAGAACAATCTCTCCCTAAGTGCTGCTAACAGTAGTATTACTATTGATTATCATTAGCTCTAAGAAGGACTGTTGTTTTACTTAACAGAAATAAAAATGTGGTTGAATCCCTGACTAATATGTAGCTACAATTCTGTCTCTCTCACCAGCACCTCTCCCTACACTGCCTGTGTCCGGGGTACTGTGTGCTGAGCATGGGGTCACGGATCTTATATAGACCTGATGATGCTATGCGGCCAGCGAATCACAGTAATGCCACAGCCAAGATGGCTGCGGCATTACAGTAAATGGCAGGCAATCCCCTCATGTTCATTGGCTGTCTACAAAGCACCAAACATGCTGGGCGGGGACTCGAACCGAGTAACGAACACCTCCCAGAGGAAGTGAGGACCTTAAATATGCACCACTCTCTCAGCGATAGACTCTGTCACAGTGATCAAAATGAAAAAAATAGTAAATCAACCCCCCCCCTTTATCACCCCCTTAGTTAGGTAAAAATAATAAAATAAAAAAATGTATTTATTTCCATTTTTCCATTAGGGTTAAGGCTAAAGTTAGAGTGTGGGCTAAAGTTAGGGTTTAGGGTTGGGCTAGGGTTAGGATTGGAGCTAGGGTTAGGATTGGGCTAAAGTCAGGGTTGGGCTAGTGTTAGGATTGTGGTTATGGTTGGGATTACAGTTAGGGTTGGGATTAGGGTTAGGGGTGTGATGGGGTTAGGGTTAGAGTTAGAATTGGGGGGTTCCACTGTTTAGATACATCAGGGGGTCTCCAGAAGCGACATGGCGCCACCATTGATTCCAACCAATTTTGCCTTCAAAAAGTCAAACTGAGCTCCCCTCTTCTGAGCCCTGTCATGCGCCCAGTGGCTTTCCCCCACATATAGGGTATTGATGTACTCAGGAGAAATTGCACAAGTTTTGTGGTTCATTTTCTCCTGATAACCTTGTGAAAATAAAAAAATTTGGTTCCAAAGTAAATTTTTTGTGAAAAAAGTTAAATGTTCATTTTTTCCTTACACATTGCTTTAGTTATTGTGAAGCACCTGAAGGGTTAATAAAGTTCTTGAATGTGGTTTTGCACACCATGAGAGGTGCAGATTTTGGAATGGTGTCACTTTTGGGTATTTTCTGTCATTTTACCCCCTCAAACTCACTACAAATGTGAGGTGGTCCCCAAACAAATGGTTTTGTAAATTTTGTTGGAAAAATAAGAAATCGCTGGTCAAATTTTAACCCTTATAGCATCCTAACAAAAAAAATTATGTTTCCAAAATTGTGCTGATGTAAAGTTGACATGTGGGAAATGTTATTTATTAACTATTTTGTGTGACACAACTCTCTGATTTAAGGGTACAAAAATTAAAAGTTTGAAAATTGCAAAATTTTCAAAATATTTGCCAAATTTCAATTTTTTTTCATAAATTGACACAAGTTTTAGTGAAGATATTTTACCACCAACATAAAGTACAATATGTCACATAAAAACAGTCTCAGAATCAGTGGGATACGTTGAAGCTTCCTAGAGCTACAACTTCATAAAGTGACAGTGGTCAGAATTGCAAAAATTGGCTTGGTCATTAAGTACCAAATTGGCTCTGTCACTAAGTTGTTAATTAAAAAAAGTTAACGCAACCCTAAAATACTACATCTGCAAAGATGCTAAAGGTAGGTTAATGCCCAGAACGTACATGTTAATATAGCATACAGTAACTAAAACAGGTGTTCAAAAATGAAAATGTCTTTTCTTTAAAAGATTAACCACTTCATGTCATCGATAATTTCCCTGCCTCTGATGCGGGCTATCATGCTGAACTAGAATCTTTCCTCTCACTTGATGGCTGATTTGCTGAAAACCCCCATGCCTGTTACAACAATTCTGTGAATGCCGGCCCATGGCCAGCGATCATAAGAGATTATGATTTCTGCTTTTGCATAGCAGTGCTGATGCTGAAGCCCTGCTATGTGTAACACAGGCGATCGAACGATAGCATCTTCATGTCTCCTAAGAGGACTATTAAATACAGTAAAAAGTTTAAAAAAAAATTGCAAAAATAGAAAAATCACAAAAGTTTAAAGGGAATCTGTCACCCCAATTTTGCCATATCAACTAAAGATATGGCTGAATAGTGCGTCCCATAACTAAGCTATCAGTATTTACCTTATATCATGATACCCCTGTTTTCATATCAAAATACCTTAGTAAAGTTCGTATTTGGCGCTTGTCAATCAGGGCAGTCAGGTCAGGAGGGTGGCGTTTTCTATGTCCTCCCCCCGCTCCTCGGCATCACTTGCGTAGGGCCGTCTGTCAATCCCACAGACGGCGTTCGGCTTCCCGCAATTGCGCATTTCAAATTCGGCCCCGCGCATGCGCAGTGTGCTTTGCACAACAATGGGCAAAGTTTAAATCATTACATCGCATGCGCTACTCTTTCCTTGCCCCGGAAATGACTGCTTGCTTTGGACGACTTCCGGGGCAAGGAAAGAGTAGCGCATGCGATGTAATGATTTTATGCTTTGCCCACTGTTGAGCAAAGCACACTGCGCATGCGTGGGGTCGAATTTGAAATGCGCAATTGCGGTAAGCAGAACGCCGTCTGTGGGATTCACAGGCAGCCCTACGAAAGTGATGCCGAGGAGCGGGGGGAGGACATAGAAAACGCCGCCCTCCTGACCTGACCGCCCTGATTGACAGCGCCAAATACGAACTTTACTAAGGTATTTTGATATGAAAACGGGGGTATCATGATATAAGGTAAATACCGATAGCTTAGTTATGGGACGCACTATTCAGCCATATCTTTAGTTGATATGACAAAATTGGGGTGACAGATTCCCTTTAAATCACTCTCCTTTTGCATCATTAAAAATAAAACAATTTAAAAAAAATAGACATATTTGGTATCGCCGTGTTCAGAAATGTCCGATCTATCAAAATATAGAATAAATCCGATTGGTAAATATCGTAACGAGACAAAAAAATCAACGCCAGATTTATGCTGTTTTGGTTGCCATAACATTGCAATAAAATGTGATAAGAGGCAATTAAAACATCGTATCTACCCCAAAATGATATTAGGAACATCAGCTCAGGCCACAAAAAAAGGGCCTCACATGGCCCCAGATCCCAAAAGATGAGAACATTGTGTGTCTCAGAAAATGGTATCAAAAGTGAAATTTTGTTGCTTTCTTTTTCCAAATTTCAGAATTTGTTTTCACCACTTAAATAAAAAATATACATTTTTGTTATCTGCATACTTGTACTGACCTGGCGAATCATATTGCCAAGACAGTTTTTCCATATACTGAACATGGTGAAAAAAAAATCTAGAAAACCATTGTGGAATTGCACTTTTTTTGCAATAAAGTTGAGCTACCCCGCCCACACAAGGCTCTGTATATAAAATGTGTGTGGACAGTGTGCTGCTCATCACAGGAGGGGGCAGAGTCGGACCAGGAGGCGTGCGCTGCTGTGTTGAACAATGATAAGCTCCTGGTTCTAAAACAATCATTGCAAGCAAACAAAACCTCAGAGCTTGATTAGACAGGCATAGCTGAAATCCATGTTTTAACCCCTACCTCATGCTGTCTTCAGATTACATAGCAAAACCTGCTGACAGATTCCCTTTTAGCACTGAAGTAGTACAACACAAACAGATTTAAGCCATTTTCTATCCCATTGTTGAATGAGCTGTGCACCCTGACCTATATTTACACTGGAAAAGCCTAAATTTGCACTGCTTGACTGTCCTCATTTTTTATACAGGCTGTCATAGTCCATGCAGATTGACTGCGCTAGACCATGAGGATTTTGCGGAGGCTCGTGTGTCAGTGCCTGAGACCATTAGCCAGTTCTTTGAGTATTCAGCAGTTTGTGAAATGGTGCCGTGCATTTTATTTTATTTACTTGCGGGTTGGACCGCTCATCTCTAATTAGCGGGATTGGGCAAATGATGTATTTTTTTATCAGTTCAGTATTTTAGGCATATTTGATATTTGCATGGGATCCAAGATTTTTCTTTTTCCAACTTTTTTTCTGATTGAGTTGAATGGAGGATCCTGTAGAATATAAGTCCGAAAGGAGAAGGTCCTCTCCCCTCTGTACCAGTCTGTCATTGTAAATTTGTTTACTGTAAACGATATCTATAACTTTGTATGTAACCCCTTCTCATGTACAGCACCATGGAATTAATGGCGCTATATAAATAAATGATAATAATAACAATGGAGTACAGATTAGCTTTGCAAACTGAGTTTGCGTACATATCTCTGTTGTTGTCTATCTTTCCTGTGAAACCAATGGCCACCTTAGTAGAAACCTTCTGACCCCATTTTAAGTCAGTTGTGTCTGTCAAGTGCCAATTGTGTCCATTGTGCTATTCAGTTGACGCTATATAGTAGTTTCAGCTTATATTGGGATCAGAACTTTATAGGTTCATGTTTTTATGTAATAGATATTTGTGTACAGGAACCATAAATGTATTCAGTTATAATTTCAGACATACAATACAGCACTAGTGATGAGCGAGTATGCTCATTTCTCAGGTTTTCCCAAGCATGGTCAGGTGGTCTCCGAGAATTTGGAAGTGCTCAGAGATTTAGTTTCTGTCGCCGCAGCTGAATGATTTGCGGCTACTAGACAGCCTGAATACATGTGGGGATTGCCTGTTTGTTAGGGAATCCCCACATGTATTCATGCAGTCTAGCAGTCGCAAATCATGCAGCAGAGGCGACATAAACTAAATCTCCGGGCACTTCCAAATACTCGGAGACCACCCGAGCAACGAGCATACTCGCTCATCACTATACAGCACAAAAGTTTTAGGCAGGTGTGTAACACATGCTGTCAAGTAGGAATGCTTTAAAAATAGCAGTTTTAATAGTTTATTTTTATCAATAAACACATTGGAAAGAGAATGAACAAAAGAAAAATCTGAATCAAATCAATAGTTGGTGTGACCAACCTTTTCATTCAAAACAGCATCAAAGCATCAATTCTTCTCAGTACACTTGCACACAGCTTTTGAAGTAATTCATCAGGGAGGTTGTTCCAAACATCTTGGGGAACTAACCACAGATCTGTGGATGTCTCTTGTGCAATTCCTTCTGTCTCTTCATGTAATCCCATTCAGATGCGATGATGGCAAGATCAGGGCTCTGTGAAGATATATCACTTCCAGGACTCCTTTATCTTCTTTACGCTAAATATTGTTCTTTTTGCTATTTGCTGTTTGTTTGGGCTCATTGTCCTGCTGCACAATGAATTTGGAGCCAATTAGACATTTCCCTGATGATAATGCATAATGGATAAGTGTCTGCCTGAATTAAGGGCACCATTAATCCTGACCGAATCCCCAACTCCCTTTGCTGAAATACACCCCCAGACTTGCAAGGAACTTCTACCTTGCTTCACTGTTGGCTGCAGACTCTCATTACGCTACCGCTCTCTAGCCCTTCAATGAACACACTGTCTTCTGTCACAACCAAATATTTCACATTTTGACTCATCAGCCAAAGCACCTGCTGCCAATTTTCTGCAACTCATTTCTTATATTTTCATGCATAGTTCAGTAACTTAACCTTTTTTCCATTGCAAAGATATGGTCTTTGACCACAATTCTTCCATGAAGACCACTTCTAGCTAAATGACTCCAAAAAGTAGACAGGTGTAGCTTGTTTTTTTCTGGTTACTGCCAGTTCTGAGCTGATGGCACTGCTGGAGATCTTCTAATTTTGATGAGAAATAAGCCTGATGTGTCTTTCATCTGCTTGAACTAAGTTTCCATGGTTGACCAATATGTCTATGATCCTCAATGCTGCTTATTACTCAGTGTCTTTGTAATGGGGACCAGGGCAGTAGTCATGGCTCTCAATGGGTGCTTTGTCGTACCCTGGCCTCCCGTCCCTTCTGTTGTGCCCTTGGTGGTTCACTTACTTGCACATCAGAGTCCACTCTGGTCTGTTGGGTGTTTCTTCTTTCAAGTACCAGGCAAAAACAGTCAGATTCCAAATCCATTTTTAAACAATCAACTTTACTCAGTTCTTTTCTCAACTTATCCAGATTGGTCACAGGTACAACACAGGATTCTTCACACAACATAACCGTTCCTTTCCCTGTGCTGTCCCTCACTCCTTCAGGAATATCGCAGGGCCGTACCGTTGCCTTCGGTACCGCAGCTTTCCCTCTGGCCAGCCTTACTATCTTCAGGATTTCGCTGTCTGTTTCGCCCCGGACATTTAGGCATTTTCCTGCGTAGTTTACTGCCACCATGTTGAAGCTGCCCTGTAGTCCTTCACCTTCCAAGTGACCATTGCTCCTAGCCCCTGGACGAGCTGGGTTCTTCTACTTTAACATTGCGTGGCACAACTGCCCTGCCCGGGCTCCCAGGCCCTACTAATCAAACCCAGGAAGCTCTCTCTAACTTATCCCAGTTGGCCCCTCCTAACTAAGAATCCTATTAGCCTATTTTGTCCTATTGTGACCCCTCTAATGTTCTAGTCTAAATATTATGCTCTCCCTATATCTATACAGTACAGGAACATATGTACATCACATTATACATCATAGCAGCATTATACAACATAACATATTTATATATATATATCGAATATATCAATACATTAAATATACCAGCACTGGCAGGGACATAGAAGCATGTGCACGGTTTAAACTGTCACCTATACCCCCTTACATCTTCAATCCTGAGAAATAAAGGCAGATTCTTAAGGTACTGCCACACTTAGCGATCTCGTTAGCGATCTCGATAACGACGCAAGCTAACGAGATCGTTTTTGTGACCTCTTTTAGGTCGCTAGTAGCTGCCAAACAGGAGATCTCATAAACGACTCATCAGCGGTCAGCGATCTCTTTAACGACTTTGGCAGTCGTTAGGATGTCATTAGCATATACTGAGCGCTTCTGATTCATAGGAATTTCCAGCATCGCTCCTGCTCTCTGCGTCCTGCTAGCCTGCTTTGCAACTTCTGCGATCCTCTCTGTGACGCAAAAGAGAACTTACAGCTATTGCGATCCACTCCGTGACGCAAAACAGTCATATGTGTCACAAACGAGGTCGCTCGTCGTTCGCAAAAGGTGCCAAACACAGCGATTCAGGCTCACCAGTGGGACGCCAACGATCAAAAAACGGTCCAGAACTCTAGTGAACGATTAGCGACATCACAGCAGGAGTCACATCGTTCCTACATGCCACACACAGCGAGGTCGCTAACGAGATCGCAAAATAGTGACATTTTTAGTGATCTCGTTTGCGATCTCGTTTGCGATCTCGTTTAGTGTGGCATACCCTTTACCCAACATTCAATACCATCAGTGAAGCATCTGATTGTCTCCAATTTTATTCTGCATCAGAATAATTACCCCAAATATATATTTAATGTCACTAAGAATTGTATTCTACGTAAACATTGACAAGGAGTACTAGAAAACTTGATTTCAACATCATGGACTCTATTAGGGAAAGAGACAGAAAATCTCTGGTCAGTTCTCCAAGATATTTGGAACAACCTCCTTGCCAAATTCCTTCAAAACCTGTGTGCAAGTGTATCTAGAGGAATTGATGGTTTGATGATATCTTCAAGGCAGAGAGTGGTCACACCCAAGATTTATTTGATTTAGAGTTCATTCATCTTGCATTTTTGTTAATTAATAAAAAATGAACACTTCTATATTTAGAATAATTCCTACATTACAGCATTCTTTCCTAAAACTTTTGCACAGTACTGTATATGTACGTTACCAAAATAAAATATCAGGCAGGAGCACCCCTAAGCACCTCTAACATACCAATTACTAAGTTCAGTATGTTTAAAATGGCCTCGAATTGTCATTTTTAGATGGGATACAATTATTGGGATAGATTCTATCCAAAAAGAAGCCAAAAGATTTCTGTATAGAGACAGTAGAGTGCCCGTATTGACGGATACTCATATCTTACATGTCAATTCTTCTCCAAGATGCACAACTGGAAGACAACCCGGAAACCGAGTTTTTTTTTTTTCTCTGGATCTCACTGTATCATGTCAGGCTGATGGAGACCAGACCCCTCTCTCTTCCCTCACTGTTTGCTTTTTCACCAATTATTGCCCCAGTACTGCACTTTTGTTGATACAGAAATCCAAAAAAGTGGTAATGTTCATTTGTCAGGGGGCTAAGCCATGGACTCCCACTGCATGAAAAATATATACACAAAGCAAAGGTCTCAGACAAGCCCCTCCATTTGTTTCTAAAATACAGTATTAAAAGTGACGCATTGTTGAAGATAAAACTGAGGATAAAGCTGCCTGTCTCCATTGCATGTCTGTGAACGCATTAATGACATTCCTAATCACTGTTCAGCTTATCTTTCAATTTATCCCCCTACCTGAAAGCACAACCTCATAGATAATCAGATAAATAGTCTGGTTTCTCTTCTGGACCAGGTCACTTCAGGCTTCAACATGGGATATTATTCCCATAAATTACTAGGCAATTAACAAGATTAAAATATTAACCCTCTCACCTCAAGGTCAACCTTGCATACAACATCATATTACTATTTGTATAATTATTACTATTACAGAGAATGTTCCCCAGGGTTGCCAACTTTACTTTTAATTTTTTTCTGGACAGCTTCTCAAAAAGAGATACCAGGAATTCATTACAAGTATATGATAATTTGGCAGATTTTTATTTTAATCTGAATTGTTAGTTTCTGCAGGATGATCAGGGATTTCTGCAAGAAATGTATCCATGCATGTACATTGTACAGGGTGCACACAAAGATGTAGATTGAATTTACTGGCCTTGATTGCAAAATATTTAACAGACTCCTACCTATCCTGTGCCATTCATGTTATTAATATATTCTTATTCTACAGAGTGACCTTCGTGTCCCTTAGAGATCATGACCCGGGTGCGACTGCTCATTTTGCACCCTTATAGCTTATCCGCTAATGCACGACTGCCCAGAGTATACAATGTTGGGGGAAAAGGCAAAAGTCTAAATAAAAAAATCCATTACCAGACCAAGGTTATGCTTCAGCTATATAGGCAATTCCATAAACACTAAATAAAAGCTCTATAGGATATTTATACAAGCCGTAGATTGGTTGCAGAAGTTTTGCAAACTGGACCATCCATCTAAATTGTGATTGTAGTACATCCTTGACTATTCAGGACAAATAACTCCATTTAGATGTACGGAACTGATTTTTCAGTTGTATAATTGTCTGCAAAAAAATTTGCCAGGTAAGACTATACCTTTAGGATGGCAAAACAGCTTTCACATTGGTGAAAAATTGATAAAAATCAGATAGATAG
>VIAB01008620.1:28093-42115 GCA_009801035.1 Oophaga pumilio
ACAAAATCAAAATCAGATATTCCAGTTTAATCATTTTCCTGGAAATTTTCTTACATTTTCCTATAGGCCCCTTAAAATGTTATATAGGTATTTTAGGCTCCATGTGGAAAGTGTTGTCGATGTTAAATTCGGTGCCTATTTGCAATGAAATAATCCCTTTTAACATATTACCAAAGTACAACTGTGGCCAAGAACAATCTAGATCATATAATCCAATCATGAAATCAAGTTCTTTTTTTATTTTGCGATTATCAGAACTTGCTGCTTCGTGAAGTGACTGAGCTGCTTGCTGGACAGCGCGATTTCCTTATAAGAAGATATACATATATATATTAAAAGCTACGGATTCAAGCGCTACCTATTTTTATTTCACAATGTTAGGGGCTTAAATTATATTATACAGTCGTGATCATTTATTATTGTCAGAATTATAAAGCCTTGTTCGCTTTGTTATCGGGGGAAATTTTCACCTCCTTCAGTTTAAAGCGTTTTTTATGTCATTTTTGTTTTACAAATGTCGTTATAGCAACATTTTTATTTTGAATCGGTCGGTGCAAGTTTTCTTCCGGGGTGACTTTAATAATTTCAATCAAGAAGTCTCAGAACTCCAGAAGAAGCATTATATTATATATATTTAGATCAGGCGGTGTTTGGATAAAAATATCACCGCCCCTACTGAATTATCAGAAACTAAAATATTGTCAAAATTAGGATATTTTACCCTACATTTCTAAGTAACATCTGACTACAGAAGATTACATAGGAAGAAATGATACAAACACAAAAAACCACAGACCAGAGCACCGAAACGCGTGTGTACCTGACCTAAAGAATGTGAATTATTAATGTAATATGTTACGGTGCAATGTAAGGCCTCATTGCCATATTGCAGGTACGTGTTCTTTCTGTGTTTTCCATGGATAGACCATGTACCCATTGTAATCTATGGGTCTGTTCATATGTTCGTATTTTCCGGCAGCACGGATGACAAGAGCCAATACAAGTCTATGGGTCGGTGAAAAACACGTCCAGCACACGGTTGGCATCGGTACAGTCTGTGTGATATCCGTATTTAACATTGCAAGGGATGGGAGAAGCTTTGTCATTTACTCATTTATTTGTTTAGCAATATGTTAAAAATATTGCTGAACACTGGTGTCGAATCCAAAACACCGAAGACGCGGGTAGTAATTTTTTTGCATACGTGAAAAACACTGACGATTGATACTTTGCAGGCAATCAATATGCTAGGACCCAGTGCATTGCAACCAAGACACACTGTTGTTAGAAATCTGCATTATTTCGACCAATTTCCAAATTTGTTGAACTATCCCTTTTTAATGTATAGAATTAGAGAGTGTTTTTAGCAAAATTGCCCCAATTCTCTAGGGTGAGCGGAAATACGGTTGTAGGACCCTAGCCTTACAATGTATACCTGTAATTAACATGTAGACCTGTCTAGATGTCAGGCAAGAGATTAAATTACTATTGACTTATCAACTAATATTTTAGAAAAGTAGTAAGTAATGCTAGGCAAACACAAAAAATTTTTTGGAAAAAAAATTATATAATGATAATAATAATACTTATTATTATTATTATTATGTGCAAAAGGCAATAACTAATATCCATATGTTTTTTTGCAATGCAATGGTTACATTATTCCCTTCTCGCACACTTGGAATATTCAAAGGTGACCTCCGACCTGCTTTGCCCTCCGGAGGTCATAAGTGAAGAGCTCACCATGTAACCTGCTATGCAAGTTTTTTTTTTCTTTTTCTTTGCTTCTGTTTTTTCTCCAATTCGCTTTTGCTGTGGTTTAATGGCACATATTAGGTTTTGGGTTGTGCGTCAATAGCTTTTTTATTGTGACAAATTATTAATACATTGTCTGGGAATTTATTGCAAACCGTACTGGATAGAAGTCTATATAACAGCACCAGGATGCCATATATCCACCCTCAGGTGGGTGCTGTGGTCAGCGGCCTGTGTGTCGGGAAATGGTGTCCGGTGGAATGTGTGTTGGAAGGATCACGGCAGATGAGTTTTATCAGTGTTAGGCTACATTCACACAGTGTATTTTGGGTCCGTAGAGAAATCTGACATCACACGGACGGCACTAGGACCAATGTTATTTAGTTGGGATGTTTGTAATGAACATTACATTACACAGACTGAATATCCGCACGGAAAAAATCTGGTCTGTTCTGTATTTCCGATGAGACTCACCAATTTAAGTCTATGGGTGCTCAAAAAAATCAGATCAAATACGAATCATCTGTATAACATTGAATATATATGGATACATTGCCATTATTGACATAGGAAACTGTATTTGGTCTCGCGAATGTTAACAATGGCTAATGTATAAAAACGGATTCCTTATGGATGACAACAAAGATGAAAAATTATCCATTTTTTTTCCGGATGAAAATAGGATGATTTTTTTTCTACACTCGTGAATTTAGCCTGAGGCTACGGTCAGAGGGTCGTAAATGCTGTCATAATAATAATAATAATAATCTTCATCAGAGAGAATAAAAATGACACTCTGAGCAAACTCTAATCAGCGTTTGCTCAGAGTGTCAGCTTACTGTGACCTGATTCTCTCGGATGAGAGCGTAATAGCATAGGTGAGGAGAAGACTGAGGACAAAATGTCTCCATCTTCTATTATCTGAGTCCGCAGAAATCGGACTGTACTGAGGTGTCATCCGAGTGTAGTCCGATGTTTTCTACGCACCCGTAGACTTGAATGGGTGAGTGTCTTCCAATTTCAGACAGACATTTTTCACTTGCAGATGCATATGTTGGGGTGAGCGAGTCCTTATTGGGGTCATCTCCTCTAGTTCTCGGCATCAGGTTGAGTAGTCGAAAAATAGGGGCACATTAGAGTACATAGTGTCTTTGGGCTTTCAATATTGGAAATCTATTACACACAGTAATGTATTGTCTTCTTTCAAGAGGTTTAATGGTTATTCCCGCTTTTTTAATAAAAATGGATTTTTTAACGCTTGTTTATGTGAGGTTTAATTTGCGAACATTTTGCAGCTGAAATTGGTAGGCCATTGAAAACAGAAGTTCAAAAAGTACAGGATGATCTTTTAAGTATGTCAGCAAGATAGTGCTGACATGACAGAGAGGTGTTAAACTTAGGAAAAATGCATCCTGTATAAGTAGGTCTTACAAACAGACTGAGGGCAACTTCTAAATAGGAACATTAAGAATACAAGTTTAACCTGAAGACTAACATCTGATGATCTAAGAGCTTTTATCAAAACATAGTATGAAAGTAAGGTGGGGTGTAGCTATAGTGGGTGCAGGGGGGCCCCAGATGTATGGCAGGGAGAGAGGGGGCACATGCCTTTCAGTTATATAGAGGACACCGGTATTATATATGATAGGTTGGGGACCATTTTACAGATTTTGCATAAGGAGCAAGTTAACCCTCTGAAAAAAATTTTTTGGATTGGTTCTTTTGTGTAATGTATGTCTGGTACAATGACAGCAAAATCTGTAGCAAAACACAACAAAAATTCTATTGCATTTTTCTGTTTCAGCAAATAGGCTCTGTTATCTGAACACTGGCTGATCATTTCTCTCATTTTGCTGGTTGTTTATAAAGTGGGAGTTGGTTACACAGGCATAGCCGCACTTGTGTACTGTACCTTTTACTGTAGCCTATCCGATTGACTTAAGTAGGACTAAATAGGACTACCAGCCACAGCCACGTATATGGATGAGCTGCCATGCCTCTGTAAACTAATAAAAAGGGGCAGCCCTTTAAAAGAATTTGTTGTCAGACCCCCGGACCAATCAATTCCTAAGGACAGGTCATCAGCGGCTAGGTCCCAGAGAACACCTTGCATAGAAACATAGTGACTTTTGGAATTTGTACAACCGCTCCACCAGCTTTGTTTAAAAACACACGGAACTCAGAGAGCAAGAACTAAGCCTGGTGTGGCCCAAAGATCCACTATAATTTATATCACAAAAGTGGTATAAAATTTAGCAGAAATTTACTGTACTCTACTACTGCTGCACATTTTCTGATAACGGCACAATGTCAATTGAAAAATGTGTCAAACTCTTTAAACGGTGCACTCTTATTAATTAATTTGGCACTCTTAAGTCTAGCAGTCTCTGGATCTATCCTGGCATACAAAACATCAGCCTTGGTGGATTTCCCCTATGTTGTTGATATGGAAATAAGTATTAGTCTTTTATTTTGGTCTGCTTATCATTTATTTCTCATCTATAGCCATCCAATAATCCAGAATATCTGATCATTTAAAGGGAATCTGTCAGCAGGATTTTGTTAAACTACAGGCATTGTCATGTTGGCGCTGTTACACTAATTAAAATTATACCTGAGGTGAAGAAATCCGTCTTCTGGTTCTTGTGTAATCAGTGTTCGACACCCTGAAGAAGGGGAACCGTGTATTTCCCGAAACGCGTTGGTAGATCTTTTTGGCCCATCATGCACTCCTTAGCATAGTGACGTCACACGCCGTTCAGTCCTTGTCGGCCATTTTTTTCCCTGCCGTGCAACCAGGGACACCATCTGCCGTGACTCCCCTGGCTCTGCACGGTTGCTTCAGACTCTCTGGAGCTCTGCACCCGCTCCTGTCATTGCCACATTTACACAGAGAACTGCAGCAACACTCCGACCACCATAACAGCAGAACGAATCATAAGCAGATCAGTGTTTGTGTCAATATAGCGGTTTAATGACAACCATTTGAGAGGTGTAACAATTGATCTGTTAGGCAGCGCTACACTTGATTTACTTTGCACCTAGCAGCCTTTCTTCAACACAAGGCTGCTGAATACATGTCTATCAACTAGCTGGATTGTGGATCGAATGTTATGGCTTACTATTGGGGATTTTAGGTCACGTGTTGCTTTGATCCTTCACTGAATATTGACTAAATGCATACAGTTCTTCTGCTATTTTGTGTAGGGATTTCCCTCTTGAACCAGAACACCCAGCACCATCTTTTTTTAAACAGATATATCTTACAGTAAGAATTAGCGCGACAAACTATAGTTAATCTTTTTTTGGGTATATTTAATTTTTTGGGATTGCACACACAGGATTCTAAGTTTGCCTGCAGCTTTATTTCCTTGTTTTGGTTCACCACTGTCAATAAGAGCGCCGGTGTTATCATTTGTAAACTACAGGCATTGTCAGGTTGGCACTTTTACACTGATTAAAATTATACCTGCAGTGAAGAAATCCGTCTTGTGGTTCTTGTGTAAACAGTGTTAGAAGTTTTCCATTAATGATATTCCCGTGCTCCGGGGCGGGACTGTAGGCAGAGTCTTATCTTCCTGCTCTAAGCCAGATAAGCCAAGGAAAGACCTGCCCACAGGCCACCCCGAAGCACAAACATGTTCCTGCTATCATTAAATTTTTAGACACACGTGCACCAACTCATCAAGACTTTTTCTCTGTGCCCCAGTCTTGAGGAACAGTGCGCCTGAGTAAGATGTACCAAATTTATTTACAGGCGCATACTTTACAATAAATGTGGTGCAACTTTCAGCTGCCATATGTCAATGACTGGAATACATTTCTTTCGTGATTATGGCTACTTTTGTGGCATAAAATATGATGTACTTGATGGTCATGTTCTGCCATGCCTGCTCATCTAAAGCTATGCTCACTTTTCTAAAAGTTTGGGAAGCTTGGCGGAATTGACATTAAAGTGCCAAAAGTCACACATTTTTGAACAACTATAATATTGTTTCTTGAATTGGAGCCAATGTAATCACAATGTGATATCGGCAATTAGTGAATTTTATGGATATTATATGGTAAAGTCATATACTGTTACTTCCCGTGCCTTCCCACATACCCAAAAGTGAGGGATGAGCTATCCGATGGCCGGACAGTTGTGTTACTTCGAAGTTTGTCCTATTTATGCAAAGGTTCACAGAAGATATGCAGAAATCCACAGCCAATTTGCAATTAGATTAGTTTTATTTGCTTTGCACAACACAGATAACGTGAGATATTTATTCACTAATTATAGTGAGCATTTGCATTTATACTGAAGGTAATCCTGCTAGTTCCTCAACCACGTACAGTGTATTTATACATGATGAATGATGTCTGGCCAATAATGGTAGAATGAGAAGAAAGCTCTCGGGTGGTCAGAAAGGCCAAGTGTTGCCTAATGTCCGTGGTTATCTGTATCTCGGCCTTACATGGATTCATCCTGTATGGATTTCATAGCTATACTCCTATGGGTATGAGTGAGGTTTTCTGCTTATTAATGTCAGCCCTCAAAATGTGGTATATACAGTATATTAATAGTATAATTAATAGTGTAGGTGATAATTTGTATACTTTGATGCTTCCTTGATTTTGAACAGCTTACTTATCACAAAATAATAAAAGAAAATACTAATTTCTGCAGCAATAATTCACATTGATTTCACTCACTTCCAGGTAAAATAGAGACATAAAACATCCAACAATGTTCAAAAATATCTAAAATAACAAGAACAAAAAATTTAGTTTAAAGTGGTACTCCAAAATCCAGGAGGATTTCAGAAAATGTGCCAGTGAAAAATAATATTTTTCCATTTAGTCATAGACTGATTCCACCATGATGCTCCCTGCTTTTCCCATTTAAAATGCATATTGACATAGTATCCGTTAAGACATCACATACTATGACAGGCAATCATAGCACAGACCCTAGTAAATCAGTTTCATACTTATTTAAATTTGTTTGCCATTCTTTAGCCCTAACATATTCAACAGCATTGTACACAGATTCACCTGGGTATATCAATAAAATCCCATTATTATTGACATGATTAGGATTCTTTTACAGAAATATATGTAAATAAACTAGAGAGAATAACATATTATTTCTTTACACTCACTTATTTGTCACTTTTGTAATGTCTGTTTCTAGGTACGGGGCATGTCAGCGAGCACATGTCCATGTGGTGTTTTTTCCACATTCTCCAGCACTTATATCCGCGTATGACCGTTTATATGATTACACTGATTACAGCTACTGCGCTGGGGGTCAAGGAATGTTTCGCTGCCGTAATGAATGTTGCAGTTGTCCTTACTCGGGCGGACAGTCTGATGATGACATGTATCAACAACTGCACTAGGCCTCAGGCAACATTGAAATAGAGATAAAAGCCATTTTTAGAGATTAGGTCATACTTTGAAGCGAGCCCTAACATTTTTATTTTAAGCAGAATTAGGGGAAGAAAATATCTGCATAAGATTACTTATATATAGAAAGCCAAGTTGGATAATATCTAGATTGTGTCTTCTTGAATTTGCACCTAAGCTTTTGGCACATATAAAAGCCTGAAGACCTTCAATAATTTGATAAAACCAACTTCCGCCAGTCCTCAATAAAAGCCTGAAGACCTTCATACACATTAGACTAAAGTTGGCTAAACCGCCGATATTGGTGGAATCACCTGACAATCTAATTTATATGGGGGTCTCCTCATTCTTCCCTGACAATTGATGTCCTGCTGAACTTCAGTAGCTGGTTCTTATCCCCTCCCTTGAAACAAACTGCTAGTATTTTAGGAACCTGACAGCAGAACCCTCATAGACAACAGAAGTGATCGACTGAGCCGAGTATTCCGGTATTTGGTTGAGTCGCAAGAGAAAGCTGTTAGCTACACAAAGTGTATGGTGGTCTTCAGGCCAGAGCTTAGTGGACACCCAGAGAATTCTGACTTTCCCATATACATTACTTCCTACCGTCTCGAACAATTTAAGGTACAACAAATCCCCCAAAACTAATATTTGCATGGAAGCGGAATTCACTTAATGTGCTCTGGAGATGATACACAACTATAGGGGCGATATTAAAATCTGATACATTCAGACCATGAGGTGCTTATGTCACTAAAATAAAGTAAATGGATTATAATTATAGCCTCGTAAAACAACCCAAATAATTTGATAATCTATGCTTCTCGATAATGCTGTTGATAGACAGATCTTTCCTTTAATCGCTAATTTCTGGTGATTTCATAAAGGTAATCTGTAATAAGGAAAACTTACAGAATTCTGTAAATTTTACAAATATCTTTAGTCTTTTTTTTATTCCCATGTGTATTTATTTTGTCCATTTTTTCATCTTTTTATTGTAATTTCTTTCTTTCTAATGTTTTCTTTCATTCTTATTAGTCCTCATTCCCATATTTATTTTTACCTCAAGCATGGTAGTAAAATAATAAAGGGAAAATTTGGAAAATAATGCTAATGTATTTACAGACAGATCCAAAATCATTGCATGCTGCATTTTTGTATCTTGAAGGCAAATTAATAAAGTGAACAAATCAGTTTAGACTTAGGCATAAAACAACTGGAAAGGACACAACTGATATATGAGAACCCAGTGATACTAGCTAAATATAATATCAGTATGATGCCAATTTAAAATATTGTTTAATTCTGTAAATTCTGTAGCGTGAACAGTTTAACGCATATATATTTGCTTAAATAGATAAATAAGCAATATAATAAAATGATAAATTGTAAGAATTTTATTTTAATAACATAAATACTTTTATACCCAAAAATGACAAAAGTATTTTTGGAGTGATTCCTTTATTGGCTAACCAGAAAAATTATATTTGCAAGTTTTAGAAGTAACCAAGCCTGGTGGGTACAAATATAATTTTCCTGGTCAGTTAATAAAGAAATTTGTGGACATAAAAGTATTTACCTAGAGTTTTCTGGCTAATGCAGTATCAGAATATAATTCTTTATTATACATGATAATGACTTATCAAGCAACACTTTTTGCACGTACAATATTAGATCAGTAAAAGCCGAAGTGAATATGAACCCTGTTCAAATGAACAAATTACAAAATCTCAATCCCTATTATAACAACCTAAAACATTTTGTAAATTATAATTAAAAACGAATTAAACATTAAAGTTTTGCTTTGCGGCATAAGAAATACAAACCGCCCACCTCCAGTATGAGATTTTATAATTAAGATGCATGCATGTTTTTCAATAGAGGCAGTTTTATAGATTTAGAAGTTTATTATGTACTTGAATTGTAACCCTTTGGTCGTTCTTTAACCTTTTCACAGAATGAGACTTTTGTTGAAAAAAACATATATGTATACCCAGGCATATATTGTGCAGAAAGTGTAGTGTAGACTCTGGTGAGGGACTGGTTAAGGAGAAGGAAGTTTCCCAAGAGCAAAGTGAAGAAGAGCCAGAGATTCACCTAGGATAAAAAGGCGCTGACTTTAATTACCCTTAAGTATTACAGTAGTTACTATCAAATGTCAATTATTGGAGTGAGAAACAACAAACATTGTAATTCACATACAGTCAAAACATCCTCTAAGTGTTTGAGATGTTATCAGTTGTTGATAACGCAATTAGGGAGTCCTGTAGCAGCTCCTTGCCCCACTATCTGCCCCATCAGTAAACAGAGCAGGAGACAGCATGGCTGTGTCCTTGGGACACAGGATGGGAAGCCGTCAGGGAACTGGAGCTTCTTTCCTGTCACTAACACTCACCCAAAGAGCTTGTCTACAACACCTTCCTTACCATAGATACAGGCCTACTCTGGGGACAGTGATGGCTGATACAATTTTACTGATTCCAAATCAATTCTCCTACAGACAAGTCCACGCTGCTCTTTTCTGGTGCTTGGGAACTTTTCCATTGTGTGGCTACATAACTTAACCCAAGGTCAAGAAGATATGGCTGGGCATAAACCCATGCCACTTCACTTTGGTTATCGAGTAAATTAATAAATAAAAACACCAAACAAGGAGAAAGAGTCCAAAAATGCCAAAAACTATAAAAGTTTATTAATATACACAAAATGATAACAATACAAAAATTGCAAAAAAATATAATACATGGGTAGATATAATCTGGGTAAAATATGATTAAATCCATGAATGAAAAGAAAGGCCGGAGTGTAGGTCAGGACTAACATAGTAACATAGTTAGCAAGGCCGAAAAAAGACATTTGTCCATCCAGTTCAGCCTATATTCCGTCAGAATAAAACCCCAGATCTACGTCCTTCAAAAGAACCTAATAACTGTAAGATACAATATTGTTACGCTCCAGGAAGACATCCAGGCCTCTCTTGAACCCCTTGACTGAGTTCGCCATCACCACCTCCTCAAACAAGGAATTCCAGATTGTTGGTGGAAAAACCTTCTCTCCTCCAGACGCAAAGAATGCTCCCTTGTAAAATTAAAAGAAAAAAAGAGCCAGCTCACCTGCTGCAGCATGCGGTGTGAGGAAGCATGGAATCCATCTAGTTTCATGTGCAACAAATCCAAAAAAAGTGAACCAGCTTCCAAAAATATTCCAAAATGTATTTGTTCACAGATTAAAACAGGATGAGACAGGACATAGTTCACATGGTCAAGTGTAGCAGTTTATGCGTTTCAAACATGCTAGGTGTTCTTTCTCAAAGCTGCTCCCTTGTGACCGTCACTTTCCTTGGTATAAACAGATCCTGGGAGAGATATTTGTATTCTATCCTTATATACTTATACATGGTTATTAGATCACCCCTCAGTCATCTTTTTTCTAGACTAAATAATCCTAATTTTTCTAATCTCTCTGGGTATTGTAGTTCCCCTATCCACTTCATTAATTTTGTTGCCCTTCTTTGTACTCGCCCTAGTTCCATTATATCCTTCCTGAGCACCGGTGCCCAAAACTGTACACGGTACTCCATGTGCGGTCTAACCAGGGATTTGTACAGAGACAGTATAATGCTCTCATCATATGTATCTGTGTATCCAGACCTCTTTTAATGCATCCCATGATCCTGTTTGCCTTGGCAGCCGCTGCCTGGCACTGGTTGCTCCAGGTAAGTTTATCATTAAGTAGGATCTCCAAGCCCTTCTCCATGTCAGATTTACCCAAATGTAGTAAATAATAGAGTGAAAAAAAAAGGATGTTATCCCATTTTAGAAGTTCATGAGAGACATTCATATAGAATTGGTACCCCCACATTCAATTGTAATTTAATATAGATTCATAGTGAAGAAGTAATCAATTGTAGCGGCAGTGTTCCAATGTCTAATATAACATGTCTATGGCTCCTTTTGTTAGTGCACTGCATATGTTCAGAAGGTATATTCAATATAGGGAATAGTTACCCATTTTATTAGTCCGTCCTGCCTAGACCACGTTCCCCAACTCGTGTTTTGGTTTAATGTTGCTTCCTAAGGGAGCGTGATAAATAAATACAACTGACACCAACATTTATGTTTTCTCCTGGTATTTGCGACTTGTAAAGAAAGAGACAAAGAGTTTGACAATTTGACAAGATAACCCTTTTCTTAGTAATAATTCTGAAAATAATATAATTATTATTCAACACTGATTTTTGTACAGGAGAATGGACCCCTTGTAATAAAAAAGATGCGTATACTGAAATAGGTTCACTTTCACATGTTCTTCCATCCAGAGAAAGCAGGGCATTAAATGGTCATAGACACATTTTGTGGGAGAGAAGGGTAATACAACCTTATATTATTGGATTCCCACTAATTTTCAGATTAGGAAAAGAGGAATGTGTATTAGTGTCAGTCTCTAAGCTATATGGGCAATGGTATTGTTGCTGCAGTGTCAATCCAATAAAAGTGTACTGTTGTAGCTAAGAAAAAGCGAGTCCTATAAGCAATACACAAAAGTGGTCTCCTCAAAGATTTGTGTTGAATTCATCTGCATCGGAGCTCATTCATCATTTTCTCTTTTCGTTTCCTTTAAAGGGAATATTTGGCTGTCCCATACTCTACTTTGCTGCTATTATTGCAGATCTACATTGCTCATTGAGTGGGCGAGAAGGCCAACCTTGCCTGGTCCTCTCATATGCTGGTCCGCACAGTACATACCTTTACTATCCTTATACTATACAGGATATTTGCTTGTGTGTGAACTTACAGTTTACAGTGCAGTCGTCTTTGCCATCTAAACTTAGAGTGGATATAAAAATTCTACACTCCCCTTGTTAAAATGCCAGGTTTTTGTAATGTGAAAAAATCATACCAAGAAGAATAATTTCAGAACTTTTTCCACATTTAAGGTGGTGGTCCGAAAGTAAATTTTATTTTATTTCTAAATCTCTATCTAATGTAATAATCTAATATTCTTTAATTAAAATGTCCTTATCTCTCCCTCATTACTCTATCTAACTGCTTTTTTTTTGTCTAGTATTGCTTCTTTGATTACGATTCATTTGAGAAACCCAGTGTATGCTGGGATACTAAAACTGGGCGTCATCAGGGGGCAGAGGCTGTGGTCGCTGCCGCATCCTCTTCCCCTGTCCCTGAAATACGAAGTGTCATCAGTGACCTCTGTTTCAGGGGCTGGGCTAGTCCCTGCTCTACAGAGAATGCATCAGTTGTCAATTCAAATGGAGGCTTAGTAGGATCTTGACACTGTGCACTGTTCTCAGTCAACAGTGACAATGCGTTCTCTCGCCAGCTATGATCAAAAGTGATGAGTCGGCAAAGTGCACAGAGACCACCGCTGGTTTATCATTACACAGAAAATTCAAATTGATCTTCAAAGTGGACATTGATTTGATATATGATTATCTTTGGGATCCTATTGTATTTGGGGTCTAATATTGCATAAGAGCTAGCATGCACCAAAGGATCCTCTGGCATTCTGCAAGGCAAGCCTAGCCCTGAAAGTAGACTTATTGTAAACCGTTAAAGAAGCACTCCCATCAACATTTTTAAACTATATACTGTATATTACAGTCATCATATTATATAGCACTGTGTACTTAAATTACCTCATTTTTCCATTCTCTTTTCCATTAGGTCTATGACATCATGTAATTAAAAACTGACTAGCTGAATCATTCTAAGCACTATGAAGAAACAGGAGGTCAATTTTCCGGTGTATAAGTTATGAGCCACTGCAAAAGTCCCTGTCAGGGGGAGAAGCAGAGCAGCTGGGTCAGGAGTTGAAGAAGGGAATGAGTCATGCAGGGAAAAATGTTTTCCTTTTGACACATAGAGCAGAGAAAAGAAGAATTAGCTGGGTAGAAAGGCAAAATGAGCAATTGCAAGTGCACAGTGCTATATAATATGATGATTGCAATATATTAAGAAGATAAAAACATTGATGGGAATGCTTCTTAAAAAACTTAGCTTTGAGGTGCTTTATTTATGTCTTCACATTGTGCATTTGTCATCCTAATGCATTATTTTTTATTGACTGCAAAATAAGCAAACACATAATATTTTTGTCACAATTCTACCTATAGGTGTGTCTGGAATCAGTGAGTGACAGTTCAGCCATCCAATCTAGGACAGGGGCATGTTGAGCTGTCAGTATGGTGATGGACAGCTCAACTGTGACCGTTCAGCTGTCCAATCAGAGCCAAGGCTTGCTCCATGTGCTGCTATTCAAGTGATTACCTGGCTATTTAGCTGCTCTCTGCCTCCAATTAGTGCCAGTTGCAGCTCAGCTCAAATGGTGTGCACTTGCTCAGTATTTGATCATTGCTGACTGACCTTGGAACTTGCCTTTGACCATCCGGTTGCCTTGCCCTTTTGTGTTGATCCGCTACCTTCCCGGAATTCTGACCTTGGACTGTGAACTGAATACTCCTTTGTCTTACCCATTTGCTTATGATGAGCCCTCTTGGTATCTAACTTCTTGGCTACTCAGCCACATGACCTGTCATTGAGTAATGACCAGCGTCAATTTTTTTTTATATAAACAAGGGTCATTAAAATGATGCCAAACATCACTCTCCTTTTTATGCCCTCATTTCGGTGGTAATTTTTCCTTGAGAGGAAGACATGATTATTGTGAGACATACTGGTTTGCTAGACATTCACTGTCTGACAACTCCATTGGCAAAACTGTGGGGTTTTTTTAGACAGTGGATCTATAGAACTTTGATGGACAAATATGGCTTAACGAGTAACCATCATTTTAATTTAATAAATAGTGCAAGTAATATATCTTATCAGAAAAATCTTATTCCTTCTCTGTTAGGACTGA
>VIAB01008621.1:62935-78116 GCA_009801035.1 Oophaga pumilio
TATACACGGGTCGGCTTATACACGAGTATATACGGTAGCTTTATTCTGTAGGTCAGTATACATGAGGCAGTACCACATTTATATAGTTTTATTTATGTTTTGTTATTTTCTACAATAAATTCCCACTTTGAAAAAAAATCATGTTTTCTTATCGCCATATCCTCCATATACTAAGTGCTATAAATTTTACAAAATTCTGCCAGTGGAGATGTATAAGGGCTTATTTTTTGCGTGACAAACTATAATTTCTATTGGTACCATATTGTGGTATATGTAAATTTTTATGACTCTTTATTAAACTTTTTGGGAAGCAAAATGAACAAAAAACAATTGTAAATTTATATTTTTTTTATATATCATTTACTGTTAGTCATAATTGCCACGTTATCTTTATTTTGTGCGGCGATACGATCATGACAATTCCAAATTTGTATAGTTATTTTGTTTTGCTACTTTTGTGAAAAAAAAAAAAGACTGAAAAAAATATTTTTTGGTCACCATGTTCTGTTATCACTTTTATCTCCTTTTAAATAATTTTTTTATTAGGATGCATGAACATAAAACAATAAATTTGATGTCGTTTTTAAATTTTATTTTCTTATGGATTTCACGGTGCAGTATCACTTACATGTTAACTTCATTCTGCGTGTCAATATGATTACAGTGATACCCAATTGATTTTTTTTTCTATGCTTTTCTACTTTTGGACAAGAAAAAGCATTAAAAAATATATTTTGGGTGGTAAAGGATAGGAGTACAGGGCTGATTAAGGGCTGTCTTTTTGTGTAACCAGCTCTGTTTTTATTGATACCGCCTTGGGATTCATCTGATTTTTTTAGCACTTTTTATTTAAGTGTTTTTAAGACAAAGCGAACAGAATCTGCAACAATTCTGGTCTCGTTTTTCATGTGTTTGATTTAAAGTGTTCGCCGTACAAGATAAATAATAGTATAGTTTTAAATTACTTGTTGACACTAATGCGGCGATACCAAATATGTGCTGTTTTTGCAGTGTTTTTTTTATATTGAAACCATTTTTTATTATTAAAATTGTTCTATTTTATATTTAGGTTTTTTTTTACGCGTAAAGCATTTTTTTCTACAATATTTACTAGCCCTACAAGGGGACTTGAATATGCGATTAAATTTTTTGTTCGCATTAATACTCTGTACAACTTATGGAGTGCTGTGCATTATCTGACCTATGTGTGTGCCTGACAGATAGCCTAGTAGACACTGCCTTTGTCTGGATCTGATAGGATGAGGTTAACCACACACAAAGAGGCCATTGTTAGGCCTCCTTGTTGCTATAACAACCTTTGGCACACTGAGATAGTGCCAAGCATTTGCCTATTGGCTGACAGAGGGAGCAATCTCCTTCTGTCAAGCTCCTTAAGGGTACTTCACACATAGCGAGATCATTAGCGAGATCACTGAAACGTCACAGGTTTTGTGACGCAACAGCGACCTCGCCAGCGATCTCGCTACTTGTGACACATAGCAGCGACCGGCCCCCGCTGCGATATCACTGATCGTGCTGCAATGTCATAGGCCATTTTTTGATCGTTGGTGTCCCGCTGTGTTTGACGCCATAAAAACGATGAGCGACCTCGTTGGCGACTCAGAACTCAGCGACGCAGGCGTGATTTTGCTTTGTCTTTGTCAGAATCGCTGCTGTGACAAGGTCCCAACGACTGCCGAGGTCGTTATACGGATCGACATGTCGTTGCTGCGTCGTTGAGTAGATCTGCCTGTTTGACAACTTACTAGCGACCATGTAGCGACGCACCAGTGATCCTTATCAGGTCGTATCGCTGTTGGGATCGCTGAAGCATTGCTATGTGTAACGGGGCCCTTACTTGCTGATCTTATCAATCTTTACAATGGCATGTGAGTGATTAAATTGCAGGGATTGGAGATAGGTTTAATCCCAGCACCTGCAGCAGAGATTAGCTGTGTAGTACAACAGTCTCCAGCTGAGTGTAGCTTGGGGACAACTGCTAAATTCAGTCAGACAGGGTTGGACTGGACCACAGAAGAACAGGAGAATCCTCCGGTGGGCCGCTGTGCAGGAGTGGGCCACCACCCTCTTATATGAGCAGTACTTGGCTCTATATACGTGAATCACTATGTACAGACAAAGGCGGCATCTTATTCACTTACCAATCTATCCAGTTCATTTTTATATACATTTGTGATTGAGGATAATGTCACATCTGCATGTAGCTGAAAAGTGGGGCCCTGGAGTTGGCTACTGGAGGGCCTTTGGCATCCCATTCTGACATTGCGATTAGACACAGCTGTACATCGGATTGCAGGAAAGCATTTGCAATCTGGACAGACAGTTATGTTATTCTGTGGGAAGGAATTAAAGCAGATCTGTCAGATTTCACAAAACAAACTGAATACATTATTAAATAGATCTCTTAAAGCTAATGAAGCTGGAGTACTTACTTTGAAAATCAACGATCGTATAACACTCGTATTGAGGTGAACTTTTTATATAAGTCCAGGTGGAGCTTAACTCATGAAATTCTAATTTTAATATCCAGAGAGAGATTATATTGTCACTCTGGCTTAGATTTTAAAACTAAGATATCTTTTTACTTATGTATGCAACTTTTTTGCAAAATCTGTGCACAGATCCACATTAAGAAACATTTATTTTTTAAAATAGTGATTTCTATAATGAAAAAACTTTCTGCACAATCACATTCTACGAGACAGCATACATGCCAACTACTACTACTGCCGACATGCTACTACTCACGAGGGTGTGGCAGGTATTGGGCAATAGGGTAAAAAATCAGAATCACAAATTTTTCCCAATAAAAGAGTGTAATCCTGGACAACCCCTTACAATTTTAATTATTTCTTTCATAGCCCAAAATCCACAAACATGAGTTCTATATTCGTGATAGATTGTAGAATTTTTTTTCTTAAACAATAATTCTGATATCTAAAATCATGCTATTTTGTGTTTGTCGATCCCATTTCACATTGGAGTGACAACAATACATTGTAGCATTAGGTGTTATGAGAAGGCCATTTGCCCCGGGGTCTTGTGGCCTCACTTCGCCTTCTATAATATTACACGCTGCAACTGACTTGGCAACCTCAGCTATTATTTGGTGAACATAAAAGACACACGGCGCATTATCCTGGGATGTATTTCATAAGTGAAATATATTTCCATTTTCTCTATAACAACACAATAACATGGACTGAATTCTATCATTTATGATGTTGCATTTTTTTTGTGCAGACCACACAACAGAAGCCCCTAAATCAGAATATGTCAAATACATTTCGAAAGCTCAAGAATGGAAACCGGGAACTAGCTGGAGGGGACGAAAGCAATATATTCTGTTACTACACATCTGCCCGCTGTGGTTTGTATACATATTGGTTCAGGTGGAAAAATGACGGGAGGAGATAAATTGCTGATGTATATTTTGCTCAATGGGACCACATCAATTTCTAAAAATACACATGACATACAGAAAATGCAACGAGCAGATGAGACCCAAAACCAGATCACCTAAATCATAGAGAAGGCTAACCAGGCATAAAATATTGCTTATTAATGAGTGAATGCAAATAAAAATGTTACTACTCGGTTGGAAATGAGTGTTTAGCATCTAGACACGGATCTGAACATTTAGCAAACTATCGTAAATAATTGAGCAGAAAGTAATAGTACATAACCGGTTTTGTGTGTATATTTGCAGTGTCTCCTTAATTATACATGAGAAAACATGTTGTGCCAGATGCTTAGGATTGATGATTCGCACATGAAAGATCTGTCTACAAATGGCAGATGCCTCGACACTGGCCGTTACCGTCAAGGCATAGCGGGGTATTTCTGACTACTGAAATACATAATCGCATTCTCTTTTGTACTTTTTTATTTTCAATGAGTGGTGAAGGAATCTAAACTGGAAATATTAGGATGCAATAGGAAATTTTATTGGATTCTCTTACGTTACTATACCTAACAATGGTGGTCAAGTAAGATCTTTCTAGACGCTACATAAGTAGGTAGCTGCCATTTAGAAGGTTCAATCATGGCAAAATAGATACACCTACCCCACATAACTTTCTGATGAAACCCTGTCCTATAACCAAGTTGTAATACCCTTGCCTTATATTCAGAAGGAACTTTTGTTAAGACCTCAGAACAATACAGTATTGCCAACATGGTGACCACATCTACTTGAATGGTACCAGCTTACATATAGCTGTAGTGGCCAAATACATAGTAATAGTACTAGAGTAAAAATGTTTACATTGGATGGTCCATAGCAGTGGGTATCCATATTACTGCACCGCTGACATAGTGACCATAAAATAAGTACAGTAGTAGTGCCTGCAGAGACAGAACTCTCTTTTGTTAAACTGATCCAACAAGGGAATTTACAGTATCATGGCTTTTCACAAGTTTTCTGCCATCAAACAGAAATTTTGTCAGTTCACAAATTTTGTTATACATCATTTTTATGCAAATATTAACATAATAAGAACAATTTATTAAGGTGTTTATGCCAGAAATGCCATGTAAAACATCTTGATAAGTTATGAGCTATGCGATTATGGCAGCAGAGTGCATGAAGTGGGGCAAGACGGAGCATGGCTACATCCGCCTATCAAATTCATAAAAAGTTACTCAACTCTATTTGTGTAACTTACTCCCATGCTTGTCTGGAGTATATTTTGTGCAGTGGAGCATGCCCGTTAAGGGATGTGCCTAATTCATTAAAAGGAAACTTTCAGGTCCGATAATGCTATTAACCTGCATACATACATCTAATCTGTAGGTTAATAGCGTTACAAAGGTTCCCGTCTCCAGTACTAAAAGTGTGGCACCGGGGAGAAAATCAATTTTTTTTCTCCCAGGTACCGCCGGCTTTTAGTCATGCAGACATGCCTGGAGCAATGCACACAGCACTAAGAGCAGCGGCTGTAAGCACGTCCCAGCATTAACAGCTGGCTCTGTACTGATGTACTGTAGAGCTGGCCATCAATCTGTGCCGGCACCTGTTTATACCTGCCGCTCTCAGTCTTGTGAGCGTTGACTGTAATTGCTATGGGCACTTCTGAATGACTAAAAGCCGGCGGCTCCCAGAAGGAATAAAGTTCATTTTCTCCTGAGTGCTGCATCTTTAAATAGCAGGGCACCTTCTTAATGTGCAAATATCTGGGCACATTCAAACCTGCTTTAACCCAGTATCAGCAGGTTAATAACATTATCAGACCTGGCAGGTTCCCTTTAAGTGGTGTGTGCCTCTTAATGAACTAGCAGCATTGTATTCAGGTGAAACCGTTCATTAAGACTGGTATGGGCAATTCTAGTGTTAATGGATTGGCCCCTGTGCATTTTTATGCCATTCTTGCCAATATTTGAGATGTGGGGGGGAAATTGGTGCGGGTACCAAGGCAAAGAACTGTATGTCAGATTCATTCATCTTAAAAAGGTGCAAAAAGTGGGTCTCTCTAGTTTTAGATCAATCTGATCTTCTGTCAGGCTTGAAATATATATTGTATCTTACATCGGGTATGAGAGTCATAAAGCAGGACAGTGCAAGGACGGAGAACCCCTGTGACTACTCTGGTTTAATCACCTACTTGTATATAATACGAGTAAAATGCAAAAGTACAAATAAGCAAAAATGTATACAGTTTTTTACATTTTAATAGCGAAATGTTTACAAGTGAATTAGAAAAAATGTCGTCATCTTTGGAGAGAAATAAAAAATTGCACAACTACAATGGATAGTTCAATAAATAACCGAATAAAGGTAAAGTCAAAGGGGGAGAAAACGACTAGTGCCATCCTGGAGGCTTTACTCTCTTCTTCCATTGATCTGACTTAGATTTCTCTTTTGTTCATTCATTTTGTTCATTGATAAAAATAAAATATTAACACTTTGATTTTTAAAGCATTCTTCCTTTGCAGCATTTTTTCCATACCGGACTAAAATGTTTGCAAGATACAGTATATAGCTGCTGATAAGAAAAAAGAGGCTGGAGAGCTGTTAACATGCCAGTGCCGATTAAGCACATCCGTATCAAGTTTAACAATAGTAATGGATGTGTGGGGCTCCAAATAGTGGTGGTTGGATTGGTATATCAGATCCTGGATACTCTTGGCATGTTACATTTAACTGCTTGCCAATGACGAATAATAACTATTTGCCAAGGTGCCCCTCAGCCACAGAATGTACTAGTGTTAATAGCCTAGTTGATGATAACCACAAAAATCTTTGAGAAAAATCCTAATGATAACCACAAAAATCCTCGAGAGAAATATTGCATTACTAAGAAAGATTAGGTAATAATAAGATATCCCATCACTGTTTTTTGTAAGGCAGTGACACTAACTAAATTGTCCCTTGACCTGGAACATGTGAGCATTGAACCTCGGTCTACTCGTATTAGGACATTTTGAAGACAAAAATCAATAAGTCTATTGTGTCCATGAAAAGAATTGATGGAAGCTTCAGGCCGTCTGTGGATACATTTCTCAGAAACAACTATTTTAAGTGCCGGTAAAAACAGCTAGATGGAATAGTGGATTTTATGTGTCACACGTAGTGTTGAGTATTCCGATACTTCAAATATCGGGTATCGGCCGATATTCGCTGTATCGGAATTCCGATTCTGAGATCCGATGTTTTTTGCATATCTGATACCGGAATCGGAATTTTCCTGTAAAGTATATGGGGAGTTCCTGTGTCACAGAAGGAAGTACGTGTCACAGGAACTTCCCAAAAGTGTCACTGTCAGTGTCGGTCGGGTCTGTGAGGAGTCAGGACTCAGCACTTACCTGGCACAAGTTCCCCGGTGGTCACATCATGGATGGCCGCCATTACCCTCTCCCTGGCGGTCACGTACAGCTTCTCGCAATAACTGCACGTGACTGCCGGGTACTGGGTAATCTCGGCCAGCTGTACTCTCGCGACAGCTGGCCGTGAGAAGTCCAGATGACGTCACCGCCGGGGAATCTCCACCGGTAAGCTGCTCTGCTGTGTCTGTATGTCAGGCTGAGCCTGGCATCCAGATGTAGCAGAGATGGACTTGTCGTGGGACACTCGTTATCTTGGACTACGTCGGACAGGGAGTATTTGTATTGGTTTGTTATTTTTGTTTTTTTACAGGAGATCGATGGCGTCGCAGGATGAGCGTACAATAAAAATAATGAAAACTGTGTTGTGTCTTATTTCATTAAAAGACTTTATTCTGGCTGTGTATTTTTTTAAAAATTTACAAACTTTATGATTAATAATGGATCGGTGTCTTATTGACGCCTCTCCATTATTAACCGGGCTTATTGTCACCGTTTAATCAAAGGTGACATTAACCCCTTATTACCCCACTTGCCACCGCTACAGGGCAATGGGAATAGACGGGCTAAGTGCCAGAAAGGGCGCATCTAATTATAGATTTGCCTTTTCTGCCTTCTCATTGGCTCATGCAAAGTGTTGAGAGTAGCGGCAGCTTTTGTGCACTGAACGATCCATCACAGACCAATAACTGCGCATCGTTTACTTAGGTCTGCCTGTATAAACAGGCTATTAATTGACCGCTCATTTGGTGTGGCACGTTGGTGTGGCATGCTAGAATACAGATCAGAGCAATAATTCAGATAATGGAAATGAGCCGGCATACAATAATTTAGAAACGTCTGAATTGACAAAGTTTAGTTTAATATGTTTGCCACTTTAGACAACTCCTACATGTAAAGCCCTCCATGCACTTTAGATAAATGTCGGCCAAATGATGGTTCGGCTGATTGTTCCACAAGCAGCTGTCCCCCCCGTCTCTCACATACACAGGCATCTCTCTGAAAACCGCTCATGTGTTCTCTATCAGAGTCCCTGACATTTCTCTGGTGGAGATTTATCTCTCAGAGAACAAAGTATCGGTAGCCTGAAATTGGATTTGCTGGACCCTTATATCAGTGACATTCATCTGTTGGGGGATCCATAAGCTTTGACTGTTGGACGAACCCGTCAATATCAGAAAATATGGCTGATATTAGTGTAATGTAATGTTCCCCAACTCCAGTCCTCCAGAGTCACCAACAGTGGATGTTTTCAAGATTTTCTTAGTATTGCCCAGGTGATGGAATTACTAAGGAAATCCTGAAAACATGTTCTGTTGGTGGCTCTTAAGGACTAGAGTTGGGGGGCACTGGTCTAATGTGAATGGGGACCTTTACAGAGGATCATTACCACTAGGCAGATGACGACAAGGTGCCTTCCTATTGGGACCCTTCTCAATCAGCTGCAATCTGAGGGGATGGCCCGTGCCTAATAAATCAGAATTCCTTAATAGGATATATGAAAATGCTTTTTTTTTTTTTACCGGGCAACCTTTGTATTACCATTACACAATTAACAATATTACCAAGAGACCTATAAAATAGAAGTAACAAAATCTGTATGAGGTCAAAAGCATTTACTTGCACATATCATTCCAAAGCCGATGGCTGAGTATATTGAAAGATCTTGTGGCTTATGTTGCAATGTGATGAGTGAATGTATTGTCACCTTGGGACTATGTCACGCTTAGTCATTGGGTAATGCCGGTTACATGACCATTGTTAGGATCAATGTTTTGCTAACTAGATTTTAAGAGCATGACATAGGCTGGTGTTGATGTGAAATAACTACCACAGACAGCGGATTCTGTCCTCATGTGAACCTCTCAGAGCAGAACTTTCAGGCAACTGTGTAAATAAATGCATTACTTTTTTTTTCCTTCTAAATGCAGAGACTTCTTTTTAATCATCAAACCATGGAACTTTCTCCCGTTGTCATAGAAACAAGAGACTTTTCAGAAACAATGGATCTTCACGCTATTGTCAATTATTTCATGTGCTCTACTGCTACTTTGAAGTTTTACAGTCAACCTTTTAAAGGGAATCTGTCCCCACTTTTTCGGGATATTAGATAAAAATATTCAATTCAGTCTCCCCTATGCATTATATAAGTACTTTTGATACCCCTTGACTCCCCACCTATGATCCATAAATACCGTTTTTATTCCTCTCGCGGTGTGTTTAAATATCCTCGGTCCGGTCCGGTGGGCTTATTGTCCATCTCCACTCCCACTCCTCGGCCTGCTCTACCCATTCTTTTCTGTGAATAACACAGATTGCGTATAGTTACCGCGCGTGCGCATTCAAATGGCCTCTCACGTGTGTGCAGTATGCTTTGCCCAACTGGGCAAAGCATAAAATCATTATTGCGCATGTGCCGGCATACCCCATGGCTTTCTATGGCCTGGAAGTATACAAGTATACTTCTGGACCATAGAACACAATCGCGTATGTCGTCGCATGCGCAATACTGTTATTATAGTTGGGCAAAGCATACTGCGCATGCGAGAGAGGGCCATTTGAATGCGAATGCGCCAAAACTATACGCGAGCGCAGAAAATCCCCGAAAAGAATGTGTAGAGCAGGCCAGGAGGTGGGGAGAGACAGACAATAAGCCCCGCCCACCGGACCGGACTCAGAATATTTACATACACCACGGGAGGAATAAAAACGGTATTTATGGATTATAGGTGGGGAGTCAAGGAGTATCAAAAGTACTTGTATACTGCATAGGAGAGACTGAATTGAATGATATTTTTATCTGATATCCCAAAAAAGTAGTGACAGATTCCCTTAAAATTCTCAGCATTTTCATCTGCCTCCATCTCACAAAGATAGCAGATTAGTGCTAAAGGCTTGTCGTTGACAGAACCCCAAACATGACCATGTCACAATGTGCTTGTATCAACCACACAAAGTACAGTTACAGTGTGTCATCATAGTAAACTATGCAAATACTTTTTAAAGAAGACTGTAACATTATAAAACTTTGACCACTTGGTTAGACATTTATAAAGTGACACCAGATGACAGGTAAACCTTACACCAGGTGCACACGAGTGTATTTGCTGTCTGAGTGTGAGCCGACAAAACACTGGATTGCACCAGGACCAGTGTTAGTCTATGGGGTCATGCACATGTCCAGTTATTTTCCTTCGTCAGAAACTGTCCAGTGAAAAACTCGCTGGAAGTTTGATCTGATATTAGGATGACACTCAGCCATGCAAGTCGATGAGTCTGTGGGAAACATTGGACTGCACTTAGATGACATCTGAATGCAGTCCAATTTTGTGCACTGACATAATGGAGAAGATGGAGAAATGTTTCCCTCCATCTTCTCCTCATCCAAGAAAATCAGATCCTACTATACTGACTGACTGATACTTTGATCAGTTTCATTTGCATAATTGATGCGATGACAAAAAAATATGCTCATCTGCATTCAGCATTAGAAAAATCCTTAAAGGCATAATCACTACAAATACATTTGTTTCCACCAGTAGATCTTGAGTCCTTGCCTCAGCCACACTGCACCTTCCTCAAAGACACCATTATGGCAAAAGACAAACCCCCTCACTAAGGGATCCTGTCTGCACATATTTATTGCATCACCCATGCTTAAAATGACCATAGCAGATATCTTGAGTCAGAATAGCCACTTAATTTAAAGTGAACCTGTCTGCAGGATTTTGCTAAGTAAACTACAGACACTGTCAGGTTGCCACTGTTAGGGCAGAGACAGACTGTATTATTTGTCGCACGAGGATCACATCATAAAACTCATCCTGGCTGTCGGCCCTCCTGACCTGAGCTTGATCTCTGCATAGAAATACATCATACTGTCTTGCTCAGGTCAGGAGAGGTGCCGGTGAGTCCGTGCAGTGCAATGCGATTATCGCACGAGTTATACGGCCGTCTGACTCAGTCCCTATACTGATTAAAATGATACCTGGGGTGAAGAAATCTGTCTTGTTGTTCTTGGGTAATCAGTGTTAGATGTTTTCAGTTAATGATATGCCTGTGCTCCGGGGCGGGACTGTAGGTGGAGTCTTATCTTCCTGCTCTGGGCCAGAGAAACCAAGGAAAGACCTGCCCACAGGTCCACCCCGAAGCACAAACAGTCTGTCTCTATGATGGAGAACATGTCTATACTTCAGGGTGTCCTATGGGCAGGTCTTTCCTTGGTTTCTCTGGCTTAGAGCAGAAAGATAAGACGCCACCTACAGTCCCGCCCCGGAGCACGGGCATCTCATTAACTGAAAACTTCTAACACTGATTACAAAAGAACAACAAGATGGATTTCTTCACCCCAGGTATCATTTTAATCTGTTTAACACTGACAACCTGACAATGCCTGTAATTTACTTAGCAAAATCCTGCTGACAGGTTCACTTTAAAGAGATTGCCTATTACATCTACTACTCGGACAACCCCTTCTCAATTGCTATATTCCCCCATATAAACAGTCTACAGTTACCTACGGCGCCAGTAATTGGTCTCCCATTGCTCCAGTGATGTTATGCTATGTCAGCCCTGCAATCAGTTAGAAGCTACTTCACTTTCACTTCCTTCAGACAAAATTGATACCCAGAAGAAGGGAGAGATGCTGCTACACTCTGAATGTCAGGTAGATGTGGAGGAAGTGAGTGTGAAGCACCTGCTGATTGGCTGCAGGGCTTACGTAGCATAACAACATCACATGAGGTCTGGGAGACCAGGAGTCAATGCCTGTACTCACCAGACGACAAATACTGAGTATTAACTGTTATTATTTTAAGTGGGGTAATATATCAATTCAGAAGATGTTGTCCAAGCAGTGGACAACCCTTTTAAATTTATTCTTAGTATTTCTTTCTTTGTACCTCCTGCTGTAATGAATCCAATACAAAAAACCATAGATGGACTGTCACTTATTTTAAAGGCAGGGTGCAGTTTATTTTCTTCTGCAAAAAGATCCTCCACTTGCCAGAGGCGTCCACTATATTCTGACTCCTGTGGTCCGACTTATTTCCTGCAGACAAGGAAGCAACATCGCAAGTGAAGAGTTAAAAAAATGAATAAAAAAAGAAAATACTCACTTCCCCGAGGCAATTTTTCTACTACCAGCAGGAAACTGAGACGTGATGAGGCCAGAAAATTATTTGCAGAAGTGAATAGCTTCTTTTTTTAATTCCAAATGCACTGCTTGTGCTCTGTCTGGGAAATCTGTATCAACATTCACACGATTTTATCACATTGCTGATTTTTTTGCAGATATTTGCGGATTGTGGATACTTACTGTAGTTGCATTCCCGGCACTTTCTTTATTACTGGATTTAATATTTATTGAAGAAAAATCAGGAATACCTAAATAAAGAAGAATTCCAAAATATGTATTTGGAAGGAAAAACCATAGAGGATGGCTCCTTAACTGCGCTGCTGAAGACACCATATGATGAAAAAGGAGATTCAGGAGATGATGTGTTGAAATTTGCTTTTGTTTTATTAGTCAACGTGCATCAAAGTTCACAGACTTGTTCATCAAGACAAAACCACATCTGTGGTTGTAATTTTGTCCTGATGAAGACATCTGTGAACTTTGAAATGCGCTGACTAATAAAACTGCAATTTTCCACACACAAACTTCTGAATCTCCTTTTTCATCATATGGTGTCTTCAGCAGCGCAGTTTAAGAGCCATCCTCTATGGTTTTTCCTTCCACTGCATGTATCCTGGATCTGCAGCAGATGTTCTACTGAGCTTTCTTTGGTATTGTGGAACACAACCCTGCCAGGAGAGCACATCCCTATCGTTCTCATATCCTATACCCGGGTTATACCCTATTTTGAGTTGTTGTCTTTCAGTTTTCTCCTAATAGATTCAAGATATGTATTTGCAACTTTTACCAAAAAAACAAGTCCTTCATTTGATGTGCATAACTATCTTAGAACTAATAGACAGTTCTAGTGAGATAAGAAGTCAATGTTTTTATGATGCAGTATGACAGTAAAGTACTCTGGATGATACAGTTGCAGACAAATGTATAAATGTAAACCCTCAGAGAGAATACAATATTAACACAATTGTAAATGTGGAGGCGATGGCTTCATGTCAATACTCAATGGGAGGGCTCTGGATGTGGCTTTCGACCCTCTCTAAGACCTGAATGTGGCTCTCATGGTAAGGAAGGTTGGAGACCATTAAATTAGAATATTATCTAGCTAGAGGGAGCATTTACACTTGCTGACGATAAGGAATAAGCATTTTTAGGAACACTCATTCTCGATTGTCACCCTGTCTAAACAAGCAAAATACTCACTTTTTGGGTGTACTGATGAGCGAGTATACTTGTTGCTCGGGTTTTCCTAAGCATGCTCAGGTGATCTCCGAGTATTTTGGCGTGCTCGGAGATTTAGTTTCTGTCGACTAGCTGCATGATTTATGGCTGCTGGACAGCCTGAATACATGTGGGGATTTCCTAACAAACAGGCATTCCTCACATGTATTCAGGCTGTCCAGCAGCCATAAATCATGCAGCTAGTCGACAGAAACTAAATCTCTGAGCACGCCAAAATACTCGGAGATCACCCAAGTGTGCTTGGGAAAACCCGAGTAACAAGTATTCTCGCTCATCACTAGTTTGGTGTAATGATTTAAAAGTTTTCTTTAAAATCATAATTTTTGGCAATGCATGATCATGTGTAACCAAGACGTGTGCTGAAGAGAACAATGATATTCTATGCGCACAGAACGATCGTATCGTATGGTAATCATGGATGTGTGGTTGACCTCTTCAAACGGATTAAGTGACCATTGACGGGCTAACACGTTGAGACTGATGATTTTTAAACAATCTTTTCACCTGATGAACAAATGCTCCTAGTGAAATTGGGCCCTGTAGCTATCCAATGTCAGAACAGGAAATTATTTGAAGGGCTCTACTGACCATTGATAAAAAAACACATGACATGTAAGACTTTTAATCAATAAGACTAAACAGGTTTTTTGAGATTAAACTCAAGAAATAGATGGTAATGGCAAGCAAATTGCTCTAAAGTCAGCACGAATAGGGATATTCTCCGGTGGACAATTAGCCCATTATTGTGTCACAACCTGGGGATCTTCTGGTACATTTATAAGTCAGTTCTGCAGTTTGGCCTAAGCACATGGCTTAGTGATTTTGAAGAATATCCTGCTGATTTTCATTTTCTTCATGTAGAAGTGGAAGCCCTGGCGGGCATCTATCTCCCTCTTCGCAGTGATATGCTTTGGTGCTTGTCTGCACATTGTATCTATAAATTTATCTCAATTACAGATAATTAATGAATGTATTCTCATAGCAGACTACAAATCTGCTTCACTGCTGCCTACTGATTCTCACATGGTTACTGGCAAGCAGTGGGCAACAGGAGGCCTTTCTCTATTCATGCTTTATTTAGCTTCTGCTCTCATTAACAACTTCATACTACAGATCACGTTGTAAAGCTCCTAAAGTTCTCTTGATTGACAGCCACACTGTATTTCTGAGAATCGATCTGCAGTAATACAAATACTAATTTAAAACTGTCAACAGTGTATAATTTTATAAAAATCATGTTTTTCGAGCAGGAAGTACCATCTGGTAGTAAAATCTATTTTTAATCCTGCAGATTGTGGTAATGGCTTTCTAGATTGCTTATAGTTCCATAGTTTCAAGTTTATGGTCCTCAGCGCAGAAGCTATAAGTAATACTTTGCTCACATTGGTGTCATCGTTAAAAGTTCCCTGTTAGATACACATTCATTTATTAGCGTGCCCTATCTTATAAATGGAATCTATTAGGTTTCCACTTTAGTGGATAGTTAGGAGCACCACACTACAAGCTCTTTGATGGGTTGGAACCATGACACCAATGGGAACAGAGTATAATCCTATCATTATATGCAATTGTTTGCCAAGAGTCCCAAATTTACCAGGACTGACCTTTTGTTCCTGTGCCTCTAAATTCCTGAGATATGGCCCCTTCTTCTTTGCATTGAAACCTCGACTTATTAGCCAATAGGTAATGATCCTCCTGAAAATGCCAGCAGAGAAGAGTTGTGGACCACGTCCCTCTTGGCTACCAAAACTAGATTATAAAATGGAGTGAAGAAGGTGCCAAATGATAGAAATGGAAAGTCTTTGAGGCAAGGTTTGGCATGTTGCATATAAACATGCCCTATTATTTCTTCATCCAGAAGATAAATCCTTTTACACCTTCTTCCTATTGCAGTTATCATGCAACTAAGTATGGTGCGAGGACTAATAAAAATATAAGTACCGTATATACTCGTGTATAAGC
>VIAB01008625.1:66843-78443 GCA_009801035.1 Oophaga pumilio
AGCCTACCTGAAGACTTTGGAAGAAGGTAACAAGGTGCATTGTGAATTCATCCTCGGTAAGGCAAAACTAATCCCGAAACCTGCTCACTCTGTTCCAAGACTCGAACTTTGTGCCGCCGTTCTGGCAGTGGAGTTAACTGAAGCTATAAAGTACGAAATGAACATTGCGATTGATTCATTTACCTTCTTGGCCGAAGTGTCTGCCGTGATAAACGCAAGACCATTGGTACCAGTAACATCAGATTCTGATGCACCACTGATCCTTACTCCTGCTACACTTCTTGCTCAGAAGGTTGGAGCTGCCGCAATTCCTCCGGGGAAGTTTGTGGACCGGGACATTTACAAACATCAGTGGAAACAGCTACATCACTTGTCCAATGTCTTTTGGCATCGCTGGAGAACCAAATACTTGCACTTGTTTCAAAGTCGTCACAAATGGCAGACTGCAAAACCTAATCTCCAAGAGGGAGACCTCGTCCTCCTTAAAGATAAAGAATCTCATTGCAATGACTGGCCAATGGGTCTTATTACCAAGGTTACACCAAGCAATGACGGGAAGATCCGTAAGGTAGAAGTCAAGGTTACGAAAGGCGGTTCAACTCGTATTTTCTTCCGTCCAGTCACTGAGCTTGTGCTACTTTTACCAAAGGAGGACATCACATGAAAGTCGTTGTTTGTGACTGTAAAATATTAGTATTTCAATAATAAAATATAGATCATTGAACATATACATATTAAGTCCAATTAGCGAACAAGGACTCTGGTTAGTGGATGAATGAGCTATTCTGAGGATGTTGGCAGAGACATCTGTTCCCTGGTTGTCAGGATTATAAGTCTCTTGTCAGAACTGTCAATTTGTGACTACTTGGAGGTAGTAAATAGTTCCAAAGGTCATAGGCCATAGGCTTAAGTTTTTCAAAATAAGGTATCATATAAATAACTAATGCATATTCCATAAGTTTAGTAGTTCTTCTAGTGGTGTTCTAATATGGTAGAAGAACGAACTTAGCAGTAAATCACCATTTGTGGTTATAAGACAGGAGAAAATAGAAACCAATGTAAGTCTATGGGTTGAAATAGAATATAAACCGATCCGACTCCTGTTCAGGCAGATGTCTCATACCTTGAGAATCTCCAACACGGACCACATCATGCCTCAAGACCATATGTAAGAACCATTGAATGCTTGTTTTCTTTTGTACTTATTTTTGTGTGCTATGAACTTACTTTTCTTCATTTTTGTAATCACTTTTTGTGAATGAACATTAAACAAGTTTTGTTTTATCCATACAAATCAATATTCTACTTTTTATCCTCACCGTGCTCTTACTTAAAGAAGTGAGAAGGGTTATTTTTTTTTATAACAGTGACACAGCTCACGGCCGGGAGCCTACCGCTATATACTCCTCCAACTGTGTTGGAACATTCTAACATTTGAACTTTCTCCAGCAGATTATTGGGTTGGTGGAAGTGTTTGCACGTTGCGGCTTCCCCAATCTGAAGATGGTTTACGTTTAGACTCGGACTATTCCACTGTTGAGGACTTCATGCCTCCAACTGAAGATTGGACCATGCGAATTGGACTACAACTGTTGTTGTTGTTATTACTTGCATGCTTGTTTTCCTTTTGTTTTTCAGGTCTACAGTCACCTCTCCAGTAGACATCATAAAATCATGAAATCTATAGATTTCAGATGGGGAGTGTTATGTCCCATGAATGAGACATTTTACAGACTGTCCTGTGCATTTTACATGCTGTATTGCAGTCTCTCATATTGTTTACTGTTGCTATGTGTTCCTGTGTTTTGCATAGCTGAAATCCTCCTTTACCATCAAGTTTGTCCCTTCTGTCTCTGTCTCCCTCTTCTGGGTATGATGTCACTTCCTTTTTCTTCCCCCTGTGTCTCATTTTCCATCTTGGCTTTATCAGAAGCACACGTGTTTTCAGTCTGTTTGAAGAAAGTCTTTTTTACCTGCTGCTGTTTGTATGCATTCAACAAGAATCCTTAAATAAATCAAGGTCTCTTCTGGATTCTTCCTAACATGTGTGCAGGCAGCTGAGCTAAGCTATCTGTGACCGTCGCCAATTGTAAGTAAGGTGAAGAGATCCAGAATCTCACAGAGCCATATTTGCAGCCACAGGCCCCGGGGACAGAATAATAGTACAATATGTCGCAAGAAAATAATCTCAGAATCGGTGGGATCCATTGAAGCGTTCCAGAGTTATGACCTCATAAAGGGACAGTAGTCAGAATTGAAAAAATTGGCCTGGTCAGAAAGGTGAAAACAGGCTTCGGGGTGAAAGGGTTAAAGAAAAACTAACAGGTATGTGAGAGCCAGAATTCTTGCTGGCTGTAGGTGATCGAATACTTATTTCATGCAATAAAATGCAAATTAATTATGTAAAAATCATACAATGTGATTTTCTTTTTTTTATTTTTAGATTCTGTCTCTCACAGTTGAAGTGTACCTACGATTATAATTACAGACCTCTCCATTCTTTGTAGATGGGAAAACTTGCAAAATTGGCAGTCTATCACATGCTTATTTTCCCCACTGTATATGATATGAACTCTGTGCTTGTTTGAAATATGCAATGTTCTTTTGTGATGTATTTGGTGTGTGCTGAGTGCTTGTGTGATATGTGCACAGTGCTTATATGTCATGTGCGACATGTCCCCTGTCCTTGTTTGCCATGTACAGTTTGATTCTTTCATGTCTGCCATATGTGCAGTGTTTGTGTAATGTATATGGTAACTGCTCTGTGTTTGTGTGATGCGTTATGACATGTGCCTTGTGTGCTCATCTTGTGTGTCGTGCATGCTATGTTTGTGTGCCATGTGTGCTGTGCTTTTGTTACATGTATGGCATGTGTCATGTGTACAAGGGTTATACAGTGGGTACGGAAAGTATTCAGACCCATTTAAATTGTTCACTCTTTGTTTCATTGCAAGTCATTTGGTAAATTCAAAAAAGTTCTTTTTTATCATTAATGTACATTCTTCACCCGATCTTAACTGAAAAAAACAAAAATGTAGAAATTTTTGCAAATTTATTAAAAAAGAAAAACTGAAATATCACATTGTCATAAGTATTCAGACTCTTTGCTCAGTATTGAGTAGAAGCACTCTTTTGAGATAGTACAGCCATGAGTCTTCTTGGGAATGATGCAACAAGTTTTCACACCTGGATTTGGGGATCCTCTGCCATTCATCCTTGCAGATCCTCTACAGTTTCATCAGGTTGGATGGTGAACGTTGTTGGACAGACATTTTCAGGTCTCTACAGAGATGATCAATTGGGTTTAGGTCAGGGCAAGTCTGAGGTCCAGAGCACTCTGGAAAAGGTTTTATCCAGGATATCTCTGTACTTGGCCACATTCATGTTTCCTTCAATTGCAACCAGTCATCCTGTCTCTGCAGCTGAAAAACACCCCCATAGCATGATGCTGCCACCACCATGTTTCACTGTTGGGATTGTATTGGGCAGGTGATGAGCAGTGCCTGGTTTTCTCCACACAAACCACTTAAAATTGTCACCAAAAAGTTCCATCTTCGTCTCATCAGACCAGAGAATCTTATTTTTCATAGTCTGGGAGTAATTCATGCGTTTTTTAGCAAACTCTACGTGGGCTTTCATATGTCTGGCACTGAGGATAGGCTTCCATTGGCCCAACTGGTGGAGGGTTGTAGTGATAGTTGGCTTTGTGGAACTTTCTCCCATCTCCCTACTGCATCTGTGGAGCTCAGCCACAGTGATCTTGGGGCTCTTCTTTACCTCTCTCACCAAGGCTCTTCTCCCACGATTGCTCAGTTTGGCTGGACGGCCAGGTCTAGGAAGACTTCTGGTGGTCCCAAACTTCTTCCTTATTATGGAGGCCACTGTGCTCTTTGGAACCCTGAGTACTGCAGAAATTCTTTTGTAACCTTGGCCAGATGTATGCCTTGCCACAATTCTGTCTCTGAGGTTCTTGGCCAGTTCCTTTGACCTCATGATTCTCATTTGGTCTGACATGCACTGTGAGCTGTGAGGTCTTATATAGACAGGTGTCTGCCTTTACAAATCAAGTCCTATCAGTTTAATTAAACACAGCTGGACTCCAATGAAGGAGTAGAACCATCTCAAGGAGGATCACTAGGAAATGGACAGCATGTGACTTAAATATGAGTGTCTGAGTAAAGGGTCTGAATACTTATGACCATGTGATAATTCAGTTTTTCTTTTTTAATAAATTTGCAAAATTTTCTACATTTCTGTGTTTTTTTTCAGTCAAGATGGGGTGCAGAGTGTACATTAATGAGATAAAAATGAACTTTTTTAAATTTTCCAAATGGCTGCAATGAAACATACATATACATGTTTTTATTGTGTAAAATGCGTTATTTAAAGGAGAGGTCCAAAGGCCAAAGACATTTTCATCTAAATCCCTATTTATTAAGTGCTGTCACCGAAATTAATTTCTAATATGTATGGAGCTGTACTCTTCAGGTACATTCACTGCATACATCTGACTGCATCGAGGGCTGAATACAGCTGATCAGTGGAAGTGCCAGCTGTTTGATCCCCACCGATCTAATTAATATATCATAATGACCTATCCTGATTGTCATAATTGCTGTGTGTTCTGTCAGTGTGTCTGTATTTCCTTGCATCGTAAACTACAGTATGAGAATTGTTTGCAAAGAGCGTGTGTAGACATGTATATGATCACCATATGGTCATTGTATGGCAGCATTATTGGTTTCATTGTTGGTTGTACTGTGTTAATGTACATTTGTCCTTGACCGTGTAATTAGGTAATTCTATGTTCCGCTTTCATTTTAATTCTTGTTTTGATTGTATACTTACTTGTGTAAAAAGGAATCTAATTTTTCTATGTCTATTTGAGAGCAGAATTATGTAGTTGCTGAGAGCCTGATACCAGTGAAGTATCACTTACTGGACTGTTTATTGTAGTTTTACTAGAACCCTTATTTTCTCTGTTGTAGACGTAGCAGTGCTCAGAAAGCTCAGAAAGCTGCACCCATAGCATTGACTGGCAGCTTACTGTGTACACTGTGCATCAGTGGTGGGGGCGGGATTACACAGATTAGATGGACTTGTCTGCACTGAACACCTTGTTCTCTAGTGATAATCTGCTGCTGATAAAACACTGATTGTATTAAAACAATTGCACGCAACCTAATAAAGTGACACATACCTGGAATCAGGCTCTCTTGCACTATATTATGCTGCTCAAAGATTATATAAAAAATCTACTGACAGACTTCCTTTAAGGGAGTGCTAAAGGACATGCCAAGGTAAAGCATTATTTACTGAACCTTGCATTGCTTGTTGCTACCTTTCTTTTTTGCAAGAGGGAGGAGGGTTCATATTGTACATAGGCTGGTGGAGTTTGTGTCTCGAGGCTGCTTTTTACTAAAAATCTGGCCCTAGCCACTGGATCTTTTTAAAGTTCTTGAAATAATAGCACATGTGCCTATTCTTTGTATTGGTCACACATGCATTAATACATGTGAATGAGATAATCTAAAAGGGAATCTATTTTCGAATGAGATCTTGCCAAATAATTTAATTCTCTAATTGAAAAAAAGGACCTACTATACCATTTATTAAAGAGGTACTCTGCGAACTTAGCATATGCTATACAGTAACTGTATATGCGAACTTAGCATATGCTATACAGTAACTGTCTGACAGGTGTGATTTTGTGTCCAACCCCTAACTTTGCTGATGCAGGCAGCCATTGGGTACAGCCAAACTGGTCCACAGTAGAATTGATCACAACATATCTGGAAGACTAGAAAAAATTGGGATGTAACATCCAGAAAGGCCATCACAGGTCAGCAATATTTGATCTGCGGACAACCAAAATTTTGGATCAAATTTGGCAGTCATTGTCGCATATATGCTCACGCACCCTTCCCCCAATCTATGTCTCCTTTCCACTAGGGTATGACATCTTGCCGAGCAAGGTGAAAAAGAGTCTATATCACATAAAGAATGTAGTGCAAGGCATGTATGACAGTTAATTTTATAGAACAAATAGGCACATTTAGCTTAGTAAATCTTCCCAGATAAGTTATAATTAAGTGTGTCTTAATGAGAATTAACCATTAGTCCATAGAGAACAGCTTGCTGAATACTTACTTGATGTCAAGTCTGAAAAACAAAGCAAAAGAAAAAATATCAATAAAATAAAGTAATCAAAACTGCACAGCATGTAAAATAAATTGCTGAATAGTCCCTAAAGGTTCAGAACTTACAGTAAAAGTAAAAACTTGAAATATGGAATGTTATAGAACATTAGGTTCTCTGATGTGAGTATTCATCCAACACCATAGGGCAAAAGGATGTGTCCAGGCTTAGATTCCAGTTAAAAAAGTGTGCCCAGCCAAAATTGAGAGAGCACTGGTGTATTCACAGAGTGATACGGAAGGCAGTTCCAGAGGTAATTTAAGAGATTTTCTAAGATGTGTATTCTCGGCTTAAGGATTCGCTCACATCTGCGTATATAAAATCGCTCAGCTTCTCAGCCAGAAAAGTTGACGAGTGTCAAATGAGTGTCATTCCGCATGTTATGTGAGCGCTATGCAAATGTGCATTTTTTTCTCACCTTGCATCCATTTGTCATGCTTATGACATACGTTTTTAACAACATCTTTTGCATACTATATTAATACTCTATGTTAATTAAATCTAGTTGTCATAAATAATAAAGCAATCTTATATGAGATATTGATAAATGATAAATAGATATTAGATATGTAATAAATAGATATCCTGCCCTGCAGATATGTACTGTCACAGATCCCTACATATTATAAACTTGCACCCTTTAGTGCCTTCCATGTGGCACTAAAGGATAGTTAGCCTGTTAAATAGCCTGGTAAGTGGTAATAAATACATGATTTCAAAAAAAGATGTGGGGTCTCTCCTATTTTTGACGACCAGCAAAGGTAAAGCAGACCGCTGTGCGCTAAAATGATCAGGCTGGGAAAGTCCCAGCCATCCGCTGCCCCAGAAGTGGAGTACCACATTAGATGCCAACTCTGTCGCTTCGCCTTGGCTCTTTCCAATTCTCTTGGTGTGTTGGCAATCGGGGTAATAGTAGTTGGGGTTGTATCTGGAAAGGTATCTATCGGACACCCCATTACTAACACAGTTAGTAAAACTAAAAAAACAAAACACAAAAATATTTTATTTTTTGGCTTTCTCATGTAGGTCCGACATAGTCCAGGAAATCCCATAATAAATTGGTGAATGAGGGACAGTCTCTTGTATTTATTCCTCTCTTTTTAGTTTTTTTGTAGGTTTCCATTTGTGGATTACTTCAGATTCCCTGGATTACATCGAACCTGCATGGGTTTTTGTTGGAATATGTTTGGTGCAGCAACTCCATTCCTATCAATGAGTGTTTAGTATCCTGAATAATCCACTGCCAACACAGTGAACAGAACCCCAGAGTAACAGCAACAGAAACACAGAGCAAAAGCAGCACAGAGCAACAGAGAAGATGTCCACTAGCAGCAATCCTGTCAAGTTCTCAGTGCCAAGCCTCATTAACCAGAACTACCAGTCCTGGAAATTCAAGGTGAAGATGCTGCTCATAAGAGAAGGTATGTGGAAATATACTCAGGAACAAGTGCATCCATTACCAGATGACTGGCTAGAGAAGGATCAGAAAGCACAAAGCACGATCTCCCTCAGTGTAGATAATAATCAGATTGTGCATATATGCAAGTGTGCAACTGTAAAGGAGATGTGGGATGAGTTACAGAAAGAGCATTAAAGATCAAATCTCAGCAATAAGCTTTATAGCATGAGAAAGCTGTATCAGGCTATGCTAAGTGATGGACAGAATATGCAGGACTATATAAGAAACACCCTAGAGATTGTGGAGCGTCTCAGGGGTATTGGAAAAGAAATTAAAGATTGTCATGTTGATGGACTTCTATTAAATGGTCTTCCACAGAGTTATGACACACTCGTGACTGCACTAGATGCACAGCCAGATGATGAGCTGACTCTAGAGTATGTTAAAGGCAAACTTGTGGATGAATTCAAGAGAAAAACGCAGCATGTAAGCAGCAGTAATGAATCCAGATCAGAAAAAGCATTAAATATTTCCCTAAATATAAGAGCAATCTAAGAGAAACTCTTGAATGTTTCGTTTGTAAAAAGGCCCGGCCACCTTAAAGTAGACTGCAGAATTTGGAAAGCAAGAATGAGTCAGCTTAAAAAGCAGAACAGTCTTAAAAGGGTTAAAACAGCTGTAAAGGAAGACTCTGTATGTGCTGAAGCTGTATTTAATGCCAGTACAGGCTCATCTGCAAAGCATATATGGTGTATAGATTCTGGTGCAAGCAGTCACATGACAAATAACAAGGATTTCTTCACTGACCTTAATGAAAGTAAGTCAGAAAAGGTCATCGTAGCTAATGGTCATTATATGACTACAGAAGGAGTAGGAGACTTCTACATCCACTGTCCAGTTTCTTCAGCATAAAGCAGAAAGATCCCAATAAAGGATGTTCTCTATGTTCCCAGCCTTGAAAGCAATCTTCTGTCAGTAAAGAAGTTCATGCAAAAGGGGAATGTAGTTACTTTTAGAGATAACAGCTGCATCACCTCAAAGAAGGGTCACACTCTTGCAGAAGGAAAAATTCAAGATGAACTTTATCAGCTAAGATGCAAAGAAAGAGTGTACAGTGCTAGACAAGATTAGCATAAGAACTGTATCCATGTATAGCACAGACGTCTTGGGCACAGAGACCCAGAAGAAGTAAGGAAGCTAGCTCAACTTGCACATGGTATTGAAATCAACCAGTGTAGTCAAATGATGAAGTACACTAGCTGTCTTAAAGGGAAAATGTCCAGAAAATCCTTTCCTAAAATAAGCACCACTTGATCTGCACAGCCTCTGGATCTGATACATACAGATGTATGTGGTCCAATGAGTGTTCATTCTCCTAGCAAGAAGAGATATTTTCTCACATTTATTGATGACTACTCCAGATATACAGTCGCCTACCTGCTTCACAGTAAGGATGAAGTTCCACAGAAACTTGAAGAATATCTTGCTGTAGTGTTTAACAAATTTGGAAGAATACCAAAAGCCCTGTGTTCAGATAATGGAACCGAATATACAAGTGGTAAGGTGCAAACCATTTAGAAAAAGAATGGAATCATGTTCCAGACTACCATTCTATACAACCCAGAACAAAATGGCATTGCAGAGAGAAAGAACTGTACTCTCTGTGAAAGTAGAAGTATGTTGTTTGATGCAAATCTACCTACAACATATTGGGAAGAAGCCATCATGACAGCTTGTTATCTTCAAAACAGAGTGCCAGGTAAAGCCACAAATAAAACTCCATATGAGCTATGGAACTGCGAGAAACCATCTCAGGATATTTGGAAGCAAAACGTTTGTGTATGTTCCCATACAAAAACATTCCAAGTGGGAATCACACGCAAAGCAAGGAGTCCTGGTGGGCTATAGCGAAACTCAAAAGGGATACAGAATCCTGAACCCAGAGACCAACACAGTAACAATCAACAGAGTTGTAGTGATTGATGAAAACTCTGTATCGCTCAAATTCCATGAAGTTACACCAGTTATTCAACCTAAGAAGCAAGAACAAGAGTCTCAATCACCAAATCGAGACACCAAAAAGGAAAACACTGAAGTGTGTATAAGCTCTGAAGCCACCAAAGAAGATACAGAAAACCAAGTCAACCTCCAGTCAGGAGATCAGAAAGGGTAAACAAAGGTATGCCAGCTAGACACCTTTCTTATATGGTCAGAACATTTCCTAAACCAGTTTGAAATGTCAGAAGCCAAAGGTGCGTCAACACCAATGGACCCGTCCTACTTAAAGTTGGAAGGAGAAGAAGATCTGCTACCCAGCAATGACAGTTACAGACAAGCGGTGGGGGCGCTTCTGTACATCGCAACCACAACTCGTCCGGATATCACAGCCACAATCGGAATTCTCTGCCGACGTGTAAGCAAGCCTTGCCAAAGAGACTGGTATGACCGAGCCATTATCAAGAGCCAAGTTTGTGGACTTCAGAACCACAATGGGACTAACAGGATAAGTAGTTGTTGAGTGGGGGTGTTGGAATATGTTTGTTGCAACAACTCCATTCCTGTCTATGAGTGTTTATTTGCTAGATTTGTATGCTGTGTATAAAGTTAGAACAAAAAAGAAACTACCAGAGGCTCACACAGGGATAGCATGTGACTGTATTTGCTGTTTTTCCTGGGTCTGTGTATGAGAGAAGCAGCCTGCTGTAGATGCTGCATAGATAGACACACAATTGATTTATTCCTGATCTATTAAGCTTATCATATATTGTTCCTGTTTGTTCCTGAATAAGGAAGCTCTGTTGTCACATGCTTGGACAGTATCCTGAATAATCCGCTATCAAGTTTTTTGTTTTTTTTTCAAATAAATTGGTGAACCAATAAAAGAGTTGAGCAGTGTTTTTTAAAATAAAATATTTGTGTGTGCTTTTTCTTTTTACTAACTAGGTTAGTCATGTTTTTTTTGGACGATTCACAACTGTCATCATGCCCAGCTACGGTTACACCAATTGCCAACGCATCAGGGCAATTGATAAAAGCCAGGGTGAAGCGCCAGAACTGGCATCTAATGTGTAGCTCCATTTGTAGGGCAACTGCGGGCTGCTAATTTTAGGCTGGGAAGAGCACAATAATCATGTACTTCCCCGCCTTATAATATTAAAGGGAATCTGTCACCCTAAATTGGCGGGATATTTAAATGATGGCAGTCAGGTCAGATGGGCGGTGTTTTGGGTACTTGCCTTAACATGTTGTTCGCCGCTGTGTCCATTATTTCTGGGAATTGTAGTCGTTGCCCTCCATATAACGCGCCTGCGCATTGCAATTTGCGGGCAAAGCATACTGCGCATGCGCAATTCAAGATTGCAATTCCCAGAAATAATGGAGACACCGGCGAACAACATGTTAAGGCAAGTACCCAAAACACCGCCCATCTGACCTGACTGCCATCATTTAAATATCCCGCCAATTTAGGGTGACAGATACCCTTTAACCCACAACCCATGTCGATTTTCAAAATAATTTATTTATCAGATTAAACCAGGCTAAACTAACTTTAGTCTCACATGTAAGGCACTGAAGGATGTAAGTGTATAATATATAGGGGTGGGGGTGTAATATTATATATCTCCAGGATATCTATCTATTCTTCATATCTATTCTATCTATCTAATATTTTTTTGAGCTTTGTGAGTAAAAATAGTACAGCATATGAATGGTCTGTATGCCATCTGATTTTTTTTTCTCGCAACCATTGACTTGCATTGTCGAATCTCAGACATTTTACTAGACCACTTGCAGCATGCTGCAATGTTTTCCTTAGCCCAATTACAGCTGAGGAAATACTCGCATATGAACTCTGTCTCATTGAATAAAATTGATGTGACTGCAATGCGATTTTTTTTATCAGATTGCACTTGGCGTATTTATACGGAGATGTGAGCGAACCCTAAGTCCGGGATCAAACGCGAGAAACTCGCACGAGTCTCGCATGACAATACCAGGCACT
>VIAB01008626.1:45959-56955 GCA_009801035.1 Oophaga pumilio
GGACCCGATCAACTCCAACCACTTCTTCACCCTGAAAAATGGACCACTCCCACGCCCCCATGAAAAGATACATATACCCTCATAATGTACAGGATCTTTTTCTGAATGCTGCCATATGTGCAAGCGCTGAGGTACACTTTTATGATGATAATTATAGGTACCTTTCTGAATATAGTCACATTTCATTACATCGTTTTTATTGTTGAGCAAGGATTGTGACTTTTAACGCATGCGCAGTGATATATTGTTGGCTAATACTAGAAGGACCTTCTGGACATGTGATTATATTCATTCCTTCTATTGGTTGGGTTGTATCACGTGGCTTGACGCATGCACTGTTACATATTTTTATAGTATCTGCAGGACCTTCCGTGAGTTGAACACATGACCGGTTTGGACTGTTCTTATTGGTCAGCGGTGATTGCGCATTTATGCGCAGGCGTAGTGATTCCTCCTTACAACGGAACTCCATTATATCTTGCTAACACAGGGGTTTCGGGTTATCCTTGATTATTATGTCAGTTGTGGCCTTATTTAAACCGGGCGTCCCCCTGCCCTGTCACGCCTCCAGGAAGAAGCAGTGCGAAACGCGCGTCGGGGCAGAGGGACGTCCAGGTGGTTTCCCAGCAGAGCAAGTGGTAGGTTTATCATGACCACCTTATTGTAATTTCCTTTTTCCAGCATATTGGTTGCCCTTAAGGTGTTTCTTAGCCTTTTTTTTTGGGGTATAGCAGTACAAACTGTATATAACAACACTGCATAATTGGCACAACCCTAGTGAAGGCAAAATTATGGTATTGGTAGTTCAAACCAATTGATTGTATAGTAAAACCTCTTAGCGGTTGGTGACCCCTACATGCTAATCAAGGCTTAACCATAGGGTATACTATACATTATAGGATATACAGCCTTGTTTCTGCTGTGGTGAGATTTTTTCCACTATGGTTTAATGTCCCTCTTTCATTTTTGTGCTTTTGTACCTTTATTTAATTTTTATGTATTTTCATGTTGTATCATCATTGTTAATAAAGGATTTTGTATTTTTCTATACCATTCTGTGGGGTCTTTTTCACTTTTGATCACCACTAAAGTGTTTATTATGTATGATGTGGTATAAAGTTTAAAACTGTGTGGGCACATATTGTGAATTCTCTGTGATTGCTAGTTAGCTTCCAAACACAAAGATCTCATCAGAGATCAGCGACCTGTATAACGACCTCTGCGGTCGTTGGGAAAACCTAGTCCCGCCTGCGACGCTGGTAAAGTCGTTCATAAAGGGTGTCACACTCAGCGATTCAGGCTCACCAGTGGGACACCAACGACCAAAAAATGGCTCAGAACGTTCATAAGCGATCAGCGACATCGCAGCAGGGGCCACATCGCTGCTACATGTCACACACAGCTAAGTCGCTAACGAGATTGCTACTGCGTCATAAAATCGGTGACGCAGTAGCGATCTCGTTAGCGATCTCGCTTAGTGTGACAGTACCTTTACACAAGTAGACCCATTCAAGTGAAAATGTTTTTTTACTAAAAACATGGTCTGCACACATGCACACTGATGACACACGGATGACATCCGCTTGTGTCATCAGTGTGACACGAATCAGCACCTGGGAATCAGCAGTACTGTTCACGCGGTTCCGTGATGCCGGGTGCTGAAGACAGCTCTCATCATTGTTCCCTGCTCGCCATGCAATCAGCGCGAGCAGGGGACAATGTTGAGAGTTGTATTCAACTGATAAAAGCGAGCGCAGGCGGAGGCTGATGGGACTACTATTCCCATCAGCCTACGCCTGATGCCGCTAATAACATCAAAACCAGGCGGTGGCTGATGGGAGTATTCATCAGCTGCTGCCTGCCCTATAAATAATAATAATAATAATAATAAAAAATGGCATTAAGTTTCCCTGCATTTTTGATAACCAGCCAGGCAAAACTGACAGCTGCAGGCTGCAACCTTAATTAATAGAATAATAAGGAAAAATGGTGTGGGGTCCCCCCAATTTTGTGAACCAACCAAGCTAAAGCAGACAGTTGGGGCTGGTATTACTAGGCTGGTAAGGGGCCATGGATATTGACCCTCCTAGCCTAAAAATAGCAGCCTGCAGCCGCTCCAGAAAAGGCGTCAATTCTGAGGCTTTGACAGGCTATTCCCACTTGCCCTGTGGTAATGGCAAGCGTGGTTCGTATTTGTGGAGGTGATGTCAGCTTAGTATTGTCCAGTGACATCAAGCCAACGGCTTAGTAATGGATAGGTATCTATTAGACACCCACTCATTACTAATCCTATAGTTATATTGTAAATAAACACACAGCCAATATAAATTCCTTTATTTGAAATAAAAACAAAGCACATTTTTTCCATTTTATTTTAAAATAACAAATACAGTTATACTTACCTAACACCAATTCCACTGAAGCCCTTGTCTCCTGTAATACAACAAAAATAAAAAACAATATCTCTCACCTGTCTGACAATCTGTCTTAGGTCGGGGTCAGACATGCGAGAAACTCGCACGAGTCTCGCATGTCAATACCCCGGTGGTGTTATAGACCTTCCTAAAGAGTTGTATTTTTAGGGTACACTTCAAACTGTAGAGGCTGGAAACTGACCGGATTGTGTGGGGGTAGTACAATCCAGAGAACTGGTGCAGCATGAGAAAAGTCTACAAGTAGCATTAGAACATGACAAAACATGGCTTTAATCATACCTTACATTTTTCCTTTTGAAATATTGAACCTTTAAACAAGGAGGCAATATGGCAGTATTCTACTTACAGTTGTATAGTGTTCAGCTCATTCTCTCCGGCACTATTAGGTCTATACAATGCCTGGGCGACCTCTACTGTGAAGTCTGAGAAATACATCTTTTTTTCACCTGGCAATTATTATTAAAGAAATACTCCAGGTGAAACAGTGCTGTGCTTATTGAAGCATGTGAGTGCATGTCACAGGTATTCAAAGAACACCAACTAGAGACTTCCATTCACACAAATCTATCTCTAAATGCTATGTACAGCTTTTGCATGCAAAAAATATTTTTCCCTATGTTAGTGGCTACATTTAGTTTATAATGTGCCCTATGTTTCACTTTGCAATCTTCATTCCTTCATTAATTTTCAATCCTCATAATATGCAGTTTGCAGACTAATTTACCTGATTTATATTATTATATTATTATTAAGGACCCACAGATGACGAGAATTCAGTATTGACCGTTGACCTTGTCCCGTGGATTTCTCCAGAAACTCTGAATCTGTTGACACTGTGTACTGCAGATCATGGGATATTCAAAGTATCAGCAATTTCATGTTGAGAAACATTTTGCTGACATCAAATTCTAAATGAGTTAAGTTTTTCAAATGAAATTGAAAAATGTTTAACTTTAATCTTCCGATCTGTGTTCTTTGTTCTATTTGTTACACACATGCCCCAGTCCATTTGATTTTCTGGAGCTCTATGTCGAGCTCTGCAAGTAGCCCTGTGAGTTCCTTGTGTGGTATTTCCAAAGCTAGAGACACATTTATTCTTGTTATTCGTCTAAGACTTTTAGTGACTCTCTTGGTTTTTCTGTGCACAGTTCCAAACCACATTCACCAGGACGTCTCCTGTTTATCTGTAGTTTCCGGTCCCTGAGCTACTTGTCTGCTGTTTCCAGGAGGACCTCACCTACTTTCCTGGGGTTTCCAGTATCGCTACTTAGAATCATAGAATGGTAGAGTTGGAAGGGACCTCCAGGGTCATTATGTCCAATCCCCTGCTCAATGCAGGATTCATTAAACCATCTCAGACAGATGTCTATCCAGGCTCTGTTTGAAGACTTCCATTGAAAGAGGACTCACCACCTCTAGTGTCAGCGTGTTTCACTCTTTGATCACCCTTACTGTCAAAAAGTTTTTTCTAATATTTAATCTGTGTCTTCTTCCATTCAGTTTAATCCTATTGCTTCTAGTCTTTCCTTGTGCAAATGAGAATAAAGCTGATCTCTCTATAATGTGACAACTCTTCAGATATTTGTAGAACATTGTTTGCAGACCAGTCACCTTTCTGGTTGCTCTTCTCTGTACTTGCTCTGGTTTGTTCATGTCTTTTTAAAAATATGGCGCCCAGAACTGGACATAGTATTCCAGATGAAGTCTGACAAAAGAGGAGTAGAAGGGGATAATTACTTCACGACATCTAGACTGTATGCTTCTGCTAATGCCGCCCAGAATTGTGTTTGCTTTTTTGCTGCTGCATCACACTGTTGACTCATGTTCAGTCTGTGATCTATTAGTATACTGTCAGAGGGTTACCATGACAGAGAGGACCCAGAAGACAGCAGAGTCTGATTGCTCCTACTCCTGTGCTGAAAAGAAGCACTTCACCTTCTTTTTAAACGGTGTAAATTTCTTTTGGCAGTACCGGGGTTAATCAGCCATGTTGAGAGCTCTGGGAGCCTGGGCTCTCAGCTGGGCACGGTTAGCCACTCCTATTCCCTATATAATCTGGGTCCTGACTGACACACATCGTCACAACTAGCTTATGCTGCATGGCTGGGAGGATAGTTGTTTGGTGGTTATATGAGAAGGCGTTTGGTGGATTTATCTGTGACTGTTGCTTGGTTTAGTAAGTGTGATAATTCCCTTTCCTTCTCCTATTTTGTTTTCTTCCCATCCTCCACTCCCTGGAGCATTCTTCTGTTATATATGAGTGAATATTTGTAAGCCTGGTATTTTCAGTTGCCCTTGTTCGTATTGCCTTGTTCGTCTTGTTGGTGTACTGATGTGCACGGCTGCTCCCCTCTTCCCTGGGTGGGGGAAGGATACAGACTGAGGGCGGATACAGCAGATAAGGCAAGGTACGTGGCCCCGGAATCTTCACCTTGAGAAGTAACCAGGGGAATAGAGAAAGCTAAGGTCCCCCCTAGCGTTAGGGACAGGAAAGGAGCCCCTGGTCCAGGGTCACTGCTGACAGGGCAACTGCAATAGCTCAGTCTGGAGGTGGCAGATTAACGCACTGTCGTGTTTGCAGCACCCTAGCACATCAGGTTTGTGGACTGTGACTACCAGGCAACGCTTAGTGGAGCCCAAGATCGCTTTGCCTGACAGGTTTTCTGGTGGGCATGACAAGTTCATTGTTTTCAGGGAGGCCTGTAAACTGTACTTTAGGTTACATCCTGGTTCCTCAGGTACAGAGGAACAACATATGGTGATAATCTTGCTCCTTCACAGGGACCCGCAAGCATGCGCATTCTCGCTCCTGTCTCACTGCCAGTTGCTTCAGACAGTAGAATAATTGTTACTGGCTCTGGGTGGTAAATACGATGACCCCCGACCATATCTCCTTGGCCGAGTCCACACTGCGCCAGCTCCATTAGACAGACAGGCAGGCGGAGGAGTATTGCGCTGAGTTTCGGAGGTGGTCTATAGACACTACATGGAATAACCCCTGTGAGGCAGTGACCGATGTCATATGCAAGAGTCGCTATGTATCCCCCAGGATGAGGACAGAGTCCTATTAGACCCGCTGGAGTGCCTTGTGTTCACAGCAGGACGTCTGTGAGTCACAAGGCAGAGATAAAAGTGAGCATGGACCTGGTCAGGTTATTTGGCCAAGACATTATTCAGTAAAATCCCGGAATGGGCTTTTATTTTTGGAGCAATCTACAAGATGGTAGTGGGGAGGGTTGCTCCACTCCAGGGCCGGGTCTTACAAGTGGCCATGGCCATGGCCACAGATTCCTGTTTAAACCCTGCAGAGCATTCCCTGTGTGTGGTAACACAGGCCAGCGGAGCCAAAAGGTCTGCGTACACAGATCTACAGTCGCTCATGGCAACCGGTCCCGGACTGTCTTTTGATTTTCCCGGCTGCGATCCGGAGGATACAGCGTGCTGTGCACTGTGTGAATTTTTGGACATTAAACACGTTTTGTTTTGAACTTGCTTGAGTCACTGCCTCATCACTGCACAGAGTGGACACCGCTGCATCACACCCCACACTCCTTAGCCGGTTCCGTGAGGGTCTATCAGTAAGGGGGAAGGATGCCTTAGCTCTGTATGAGACTCCGGTCTCCGTTGAGGCATCCCAATGTGCCAGAAGACATCCCAATGTGCCAGAAGTCCTGGGCCAAGGGAGATCGGGTCTGAGTCATCTGAGGAACCCATGCAAGTGGGTGCGGCATCTCATCCTGAAAAACAGTCTGTTATTCACCAAAAAGGGGGAGTGTGTTTTTACTGCAGTAAAAAGGGCTATTTTGTGGGCACGTGTTCTTCCCGATCTCACAGTAAAACAACACCTGGAAAACTAAGAAGCCCGGGTTGCGTTTCTGGACAGAGGGGCGGGGTTTGACTTAATCGATGCTAGGTTCATCCAGGTTCGGGCCTCAATCCACATACACTGTCCAGACCAATACTCATAATTGCCATCGACTGCGCCTCATTGAGACAGGGATATTTTACTCAAGTTGTCTGAGGTTTACATCTTCAGGTAGGGGCCATGCACTCTAAAGTAATTGACTGTTATGTTCTAGAGGGTCTGTGCTCTCCTGTGGTTCTTGGACTTCCTTGGCTCACTCTGCACAATGCTGTGGTAAACTGGCAGACTCAGGAAGTCGTAAAGTGGAGTGAGTATTGTCAAGGACACTACTTGGGTACCCGGCTAGCGAGGGTGGATACCCAGTCTGTGCCTAAATACCTGTCTGACTTTAGGGATGTATTCTCAGAGCAGGGGTGCCAAGAACTTCCTCCCCATCATCCTTATGACTACGTTGTTAATCTTGTTCCTGAGTCCAAGCTGCCTAAGAGAAAAGTATGATATCTCTGGTCCAAAGAGGCAAGCCATGAAGGACTAAGTTTGGCAAGGGTCATATCAGATCATCCTCATCTCCCATTGCTGCTGGGTTTTTCATTGTAAAGAAGAAAGATGTGGGTTACGCCTATGCCTAGATTTCTGCAAATTCAATCTGATCACGGTCCGGGACCCATATCAGCTCCCTATCATCATGGACCTCTTTAATCAGATTGTAGGAGCAAAATGATTTTCAAAACTGGACCTCAGAGGGCATGTAATCTCATTCGCATTAAAGAGGGGGATGAGTGGAATATAGCTTTCCATACACCTGAGGGTCACTATGAGAACCTGGTGATGCCATTTGGGTTGACGAATGCGCCCGCCGTCTTTCCGCACTTTGTAAATGACATCTTTAGTCACCTGGAAGGTAGATTTGTGGTTATCGATCTTGATGACATATTAATTTATTCACCTGACTTTGAGTCACATCAGATACATGTCAGGCAGGTCTTACATATACTCAGAGACAATAAATTATATGTCAAACCCGAGAAATGTATGTTCTCAGTTGAGGAGATCCCTTTTCTAGGATATGTGTTATCGTCCACTGTTTTTCGCATGGATCTGGCAAAAGTCAAGGCAGTACTGGATTGGGATCGACCTGAGGATTTCAAAGAGTTACTAAGGTTTTTAGGTTTTGCCAACTACTACCATAAGTTCATCAAAAACTTTTTGGTAGTAGCCAAACCGCTGACGAACATGACTAGGAAAGGGACGGACTTTTCCAAGTGGTCCATTCTGGCTGGTGAGGTTTTGTATCTGCTCCCATCCTCATATAGCCTGACGTCACTCAACCTTTTATAGTCGAGTTTGACGCATCTGAGGTGGGAGTGGGGGCTGTATTGTAAGAGGGTGCGTCTCCTGGTAAATGGCATCCATGTGCATATTTAAAAAAAAAACTGTCTGCAGAGAAAAATTATGACATAGGTAACAGGGAACTTTTGGCAATCAAGTGGGCTTTTGAAGAGTGGCGTCATTTTTTGGAGGGAGCAGTTCATACGGTTATGGTGATCAAGGATCATAAGAATCTTGTACAGGTGCTTCTCACAAAATTAGAATATCATCAAAAAGTTAATTTATTTCAGTTCTTCAACACAAAAAGTGAATCTCATATATTATATAGAGTCATTACAAGCAGAGTGATCTATTTCAAGTGTTTATTTCAGTTAACATTGATGATTATGGCTTACAACCAATGGAAACCCAAAAGTCATTATCTCAGTAAATTAGAATACTGTATAACACCAGCTTGAAAAATTATTTTAAAATATGAAATGTTGGCCACTGTGACGACTCCTGGAGTGGACCCTCTGGGTCGTGATACCAACCCACCCTGGGCGAGGTAACCTAGTGAGAACCACCCCCTACACAGGGAGCGTCAGGGGCAGACCCAGGGGGATAATGTACCACGACTGCTGGAACCAGGTGACTGGCTCACAGAAGACGGGAGTACGCAGGCAAAGTGAGGACACGGGAACACGCAGAGTACAGAGCAGTTCAAGGCGTGTACACGAGGACACGCAGAGTACAGGATAGTGCAGGGCGTGTGCACGGGGGTACATACGGGTATAAGGCAAGACAGAGCGTGCTCTGGTAAGCACGCCTGGGTATAAAGCAAGGCAGAGCACGCGCTGGGAAGCACACTAGAGCACAAGGCAAGGGACCTGAGTACTGTACAGAGAGCAGCCAAGCATGGACCAAGCAGGTCTAGCTAGGAAGCACAACAATAATCAGGCGCCGCCTACAGGAAGAGACAGCCTGATACAGGGCAAGAGTGCAGGAACTTCCGGGTCAGGTCCTTCAGGACCATAGAGACGTCAGAGATGGAGCAGCCTTAGTCAGGCTCAGGAGCGCATGCGCGCTGGACAAGAATCTGGAGTCGGGTGAACAGCTGACGTGATGTCAGATGCTGAGCTCCGGCGCCAGAGGAATGTGGTGAGAGCAGCATGACAGCCTACTGAAATGTATATTCAGTAAATGCACTCAATACTTGGTCGGGGCATCTTTTGCATTCATTACTGCATCAATGTGGCATGGCATGAAGGCGATCAGCCTGTGGCACTGCTGAGGTGTTATGGAAGCCCAGGTTACTTTGATAGCAGCCTTCAGCTCGTCCACATTGTTGAGTCTGGTGGCTCATCTTCCTCTTGACAATACCCCATAGATTCTCTATGGGGTTAAGGTCAGGCGAGTTTGCTGGCAAATCAAGCACAGTGATACTGCTGTTTTTAAACCAGGTATTGGTACTTTTGCCAGTGTGGACAGGTGCCAAATCCTGCTGAAGAATGAAATTTCCATCTCCAAAAAGCTTGTTGGCAGAGGCAAGCATGGTCTAGTGATGAGCGAGCACTAAAATGCTTGGGTGCTCGTTGCTCGGGTCGAGCAGATTGGAATACTCGGGTACTCGACCCAAGGAACGAGCCCGATGTAAGTCTATGGGAGACCCGAGGATTTTTACCCCAATCCCCCCCAGGGGGTCCTTTCAAGGTCTAAAAACGTCAGAAAATGATGGAAACACTGATCAAATGGCACAGGGACATCATGGGGATCGCTCATGGAAGCATTCCTGACTCCTAGTCCACAGCTTTAAACAATGTTTTCAGAGTTTCATGCCATTTTTACTGGTGCACCAAAACAAAACCAAAACTAAACCAAAACTGATTTTGCGGGGCTGTGCTGGCTGTGTAGGGCCTGTGACGGGCTCTGCGGGGCCTGTGCCGGTCTGTGCGGGCTCTGCCGATGCTATGCGGGGCTGTGCTGGTGCTGTGTGGGGCTGTGCAGGGCTGTGCCGGTGCTGTGCTGGGCCTGTGCAGGGCTGTGCCGGTCTTTGCCGTTGCTGTGTGGGGCTGTGCCGGCCTCTGCCGGTGCTGTGCGGGGCTGTGCGGGCCTCTGTCGATGCTGTGCGGAGCTGTGCTGGCCTCTGCAGGGCCTGTGCGGGGCTGTGCATGGCCTGTGCCGGCTTTGCTGGCTGTGTGGGCATCGACCGATGGGACTACTTGTCCCATCCGGCTATGCCCGCTACAGTGACAGCATTAGCGGATGATGGGAAAGTAGTATTCCCATCATCCGGCTAATGTGGTGAATGTAAAAAAAAAAAAAAAAAACACATACAGAACATACAACATATAACATACAGTACATACACATAACATACAACACATAACATAGAGTACATACTCACCACACACACCTAATTCCCCGAAACCATTGTCTCCTGCAAATAATATTAAAATAATAAGCACAACCGTATACTTACCTTCACACCGCAATTCATTAATAATGAGGATCCCATGTCGATCTCCCGTGGAGAGCTGTCACATCAGCTGATGCGACCACTCTCCAGCAATACAGTGACGGACATAACCCTCCGCGCTGTATCACTCCGCTGGGAGGTCACAAGAGTTCACCTGTGACTTACGGCAGCACTACAGCATGGGAATTTTCTCACGCAGCAGTGCTGCCGTAAAGTGAACTCCAATGACACACTGCCGGAGGGTTATCTCCGGTCAGGGTGTCATTGGAGGCCCTGTAGAGCGGTCACATCTGCTGATGTGGCAGCTCTCCAAGGGAGATCGTCGTGGGACACTCATTTCTAAAGAGGGACTGCATCGGAAAGATAAGTATAGGTTGGTTTGTTTTTTTAAATTTTTTGCAGGTGATCGATGGCTTTGCTAGGATCTGGGCGTACAATAAAAATTCTGAAAAACCATGTCGTGTTTATTTAATTATAATTATTTTTCTGGCTGTGTCTTTTTTTTTAACCCTTTATTAATATAAGATTAATAATGGATAGGCGTCTTATTGATGCCTCTCCATTATTAACCGGGCTTAATGTCATCTTACAATAGCAAGGTAACATTAACCCCTTATTACCCCATATCCCACTGCTACACGGGAGTGGGAAGAAAGGAGCTAAGTGCCAGAATTGGTGCATCTTATAGATGCACTATCTCTGGGGCGGCTGCGGGCTGGTATTTGGGTGGAGACCTGAGTACTCACCGAGTAATCCCGGTAATACTCGGTGCTCGCCAAGTACACCGAGTACCGTGATACTTGGGCGAGTACCAAGTAGTGGCGAGCACGTTCGCTCATCACTAACGAAGTGCTCTAAAATTTCGTGGTAGACGGCTGCACTGACTTTGGTCTTGATAAAACACAGTGG
>VIAB01008627.1:9624-22089 GCA_009801035.1 Oophaga pumilio
GGTGGCAGCATCATGCTATGAGGATATTTTTCAGCTGCAGGGACAGGACGACTGGTTGAAATTGAAGAAACATGAATGCAGCCAAGTACAGAGATATCCTGGATGAAAACCTCTTCCAGAGTGCTCTGGACCTCAGACTTGGCCAAAGGTTCACCTTGCAACAAGACAATGACTCTAAGCACACAGTTAAAAAAACAAAAGAGTGGCTTCAGAACAACTCTGTGATCATTCTTGACTGGCTCAACCAGAGCCCTGACCTAAACCCAATTGAGGATCTCAGGAGATACCTTAAAATGGCTGTCCACCAACGCTCATCATCCAACCTGAGGATCTGCAAGGACGAATGGCATAGAATCCCCAAATCCAGGTGTGGAAAAACTTGTTGCATCATTCCCAAGAAGACTCATGGATGTACTAGCTCAAAAGGGTACTTCTACTTAATACTGAGCAAAGAGTCTGAATACTTATGACCATGTGATATTTCAGTTTTTCCTTTTTAATAAATTTGCAAAAATTTCAACATTTTTGATTTTTCAGTCAAGATGGGGTGCAAAGTGTACATTTATGAGTAAAAAAATGAACTTTTTTGAATTTACCAAATGGCCGCAATGAAACAAAGAGTGAAAAATTTAAAGAGTCTGAATACTTTCCATACCCACTGTATATCGATGTAATATTAATATTTAGCATATACCATATATACTCGAGTATAAGCCGACCTGAGTATAAGCCTAGGCCTGTAATTTTGCCACAAAAAACTGTGAAACTTATTGACTCACGTATAAGCCTAGGGTGGGAAATGCAGCAGCTACTAGTAAATTTCAAAAATAAAAATAGATACCAATAAAAGTAAAATTAATTGAGACATCAGTAGGTTAAATGTTTTTGAATATCCATATTGAATCAGGAGCCCCATATAATGCTCCATACAGTTCATGATGGGCCCCATAAGATGCTCCATACAAAATATATGCCCCATATAATGCTGCACAAAGGTTAATAATGGCCCCATTAGATGCTCCATATTAAAATATGCCCCATATAATGCAGCATGAAAGGTTAATGATGGCCCCATCAGATGCTCCATAGAATAATATGCCCCATATGCTGCTCCATAAAGGTTGATGGCCCCATAAGATGCCCCATAGATATATATGCCACATATAATACTGCATAAAGGTTGATGGCCCCATAAGATGCTCCATAGATATATATGCCCCATAAGATGCCCCATAGATATATATGCCCTATAAGATGCTCCATAGATATATGTGCCCCAAATAATGCTGCATAAAGGTTGATGGTCCCATAAGATGCTCTATTGATACCAGGAGGGGGTCAAAAATACAGAAGTGGTGACGTGTTTCCATTACACTTTTCCTCTGATTGTTCCTCTCCTGGTTTTGGGTTACAAATACTGATGTAAAATACTGACCAAATACCGATAGTGTGAATGTGGCCTTAAGTTATAAAATAGGTCCAATTTCTATATTGAAATGGGATATCCAACAAGCACATCGCGGTATAATGGTCATATGTCTACATGACTTTGAACATACAGTATAGAAAAATCATATTTAGTTTGAACAGACTAAACTGTATTTTATGTATCTGTAGGTTTTTCTCTCTGCTACTTATCCGGAAGAAAATATGGATTTACAGTAAATCTAAAGCAAACAACACGTGGGTTCAGATGATTCAACGTAAAGCCTATTTATACTATATCACAGTTTTAATTAGGGAAAAATTCACACAGCTCCAAAAGGTCCCAGTGTGTTGGAGATCGCTGTCAACCACGCTAATTAGAGAAGTTTTAAGGTTCAATAAAAGTCCCCCTTATAACATTCTTACTTTTTATTTAAAGACGGCCGCAATCTGTATAATGTTTATCGAGGCTTTGTGCTTATTTATTCTTATTTATCTGACTTTTTCCCTACTGCTTTTCACTGCTTATTAGACAGAATATGTGGATTTAATTCACAAGCAGACAACTTGTAGCTATTTAGTTGCTGATTCAAGAGTATCTCGCCTCATGCTCTACATCTGGAGCATAAAACACGGACTTAGCTGAAAAAGCACAGGCAGCTTTAGTCTGATTAAAGTACTGATGGATGAACGAACGGGAATTCATGGAAGAAATGTTTAGTGATTTTCTATGATAAATTATAATGAACAAATTTAATGCAAATATATTTTTCTTTCTTTTTTCTTTTTAATTCCCTATTGGCAAAGTTTAACATGTCCAATTTATTCCTTCCAGCCAACAGTCTCCCAATAAATGAGTACAAGCTTGTCCTCTAGTTCCAGCAGTGCCGCTTCACTGGAATGATTTGGCAGATGCAAGAAACCAAATTAAAATGTGACTGGCATCTGGTGCTGCTGCTCTTGTGATTTCATGCTATGTCAAAAATGCTTTCAAGTCCAAGGTCGGTCCAACAACCATGAAAATAGGGGTCTTTGTTTTACACAGAAAAGCTTCCACATTTTGGAATGCTACAGTTTTAGATGACTGATTTTTTTTCGTACAGTCGGCAAGAGCTTGTCATCTGCATTGCTTTATCTCTATTTCAAACCATTTTTCACATGAAAGTTAATAAATTGTGAAATTATTAGAAAATAACTGATATATGATCAAATAGTATTATATTGTGTTTAAAAATAACAGAGAAAAAATAAAAAAAATTACACAAAAGCAAAAGAAGAAAAAAAAATCAAAATAAATGTTTATCTAAAAAAAAACTAGAAAAAGAAATAACAGAAAATAATAAAAATAGACATCTACCAGAAGATCAAAGTAATTAATTGGGTCCTTATAGATAATAACAGACGTAGACTTACAGGGAACAATTTGCCTATTTGACCTATTTGTTCAACTTGAACTTTGGTTGTTACAAGGAACTCCTTAACTTTTTGCTTGCACTAGTTTTGATGCATGCCTTATAGGTTCTGTCCATGTTAAAGATGGAAAACATAGTGCATGATAGCAACAATATAAATATTTTAAGGGGATTTCCTATAAGTAACACATATTACTTATCCACAGGATTAGTGATAAGTCTTTAGAAATATATTAAAAAATGAGAGTCCTCAGTGGTTGATGTCTTTTAATGACTAACTGAAAAGATGGCAACAAATAGCAAGCTTTCGAACCTACTTAGGTCTCTTCATCAGGCACCATGTAGAAGAATGTCTGAAGAGTCAATGTCTGAAGAATCACATATTTATACATAACAGGACATAGGAATAATGCAGTAAATAAGACAAGTGACATGAAGAACTATCATTATGGGAAGGGGAGAAACAGCTGGTTATTAAAAGGTATCAACCACTGAGGACACTCAATTTTTTATATTTGTCTATCTTTCCAGTTAGCTTTAATATATTTCTATCTAACATGGTACAAATATTTTTTATGAAAAGTTTATTGTCACTGGGGGCCTGATCCATGGAAGCCTATCAATTCCGAGAACAGTGGATTTAAGTAGACTGGACTTTTTTTTAAAAAAAAGAAGGAATCAAAATTTCTGGACAAATCATCAACAATCTTAAATGTGTAGACGATACAACATCGACAGCAACAAGTATAGATGGAATGAAGGACTGATTACAGAGTTTCAAGTTGAAAAGCTCGAACATGGGGCTGCAACTCAATGCAAAAACGACAAAGATATTGGCTATTGTGAGGAAAGACAGTGACACATTTGGGATGAACAGCGACAAACTAGAGGTTGTAAAAGACTTCAAATAACTCGGATCAATGATCACTCAAGATGCAATGATGAAATTGGAAGTCAATGGAATAGCTATGGGCAACAATGAAGTCAGTAGACAAGGTCTTCAAATCAAGGAACATTTCACTGGCGATGAAGACACAGCTTGTACATAGTTTGGCTTTTCTGTGGTAACATATGTATGCAAAACCTGGCTGATAAAGAAATAAGACAGAAGAAGAATTGATGCCTTTGAAATGTAGTCCTGGAGAACAATGTTATGAATGCCATGGATAGCAAGAACAAACAAATCAATTTTAACAAATGAAGCCAATATGTAAATCGAAGCAAAGATCACCAGGCTATGACTTGCCTTACTAAGACACATCATATGAAAAGAGCAATCACTGGAGAAAGACATCGTGATCGGAAGAATAGAAGGAACAAGGCGAAAAAGAAGACAAGATGTCCGATGAATTGACACTATCAAGATAATGCTGGAGAAGATCCTGGTGGACCTATGTAGGCTTGCACAAGATCGATTTTCCTACAGATTGTTCACTCAAGTCACCATAGCTTTAGATCAAGTCGACGACCATGTGAAAAAAACTCTAAATGATACCGAAGTGAATATGTGCAACCACTACTCCACTGCGTTTATGTGTTGGCAGCATATGATTGCCACACTTCCATTCACAAAGCAGTCTTTATGCCTTTCTATTCTTTAGTCTGTTAGGATTCAGAGCAATGAGGTCTCCCACTAATCTTAACTTTATAATATATCCATTGGATAGGTAATAAATGTTATTTATGGGATAACCCCTTTCAATATAGTGTAATAATACAATTGACCTAAAACTTCAAAATTCTAAAGAGGTACATTGCAAAGAATAAAGGTACATTTATTCTCAGTAAAAGGTCTCTATGTGGCTCTTGTCAATCTCTTCGTTAGATGGTTGATTTAGTGGCATTAAAATGGGTATAATTCTCTAACAGTTCAGCACTGGTGTGTATTGATTGACAATAAAAAAGTCAATATATCCTATCACGCTAATGAATTAGTGCACATGATGTATATTAGATGTCCATGGTTTGAGGCTTCCATCAAATATGGTCTGTATGCCAATTAAAGTAAAAATATAGGCGCTTCTCTTAATATAAAAGGATTTTACCTTGCCGGTACAAGGCAGCACCATTGCTAACAAAGCCCTGGGAATAAGAGTTTGGTCCTGATCAGCTCACCAGCTGTGTGAAGTTTGTATATTCTCCAAATCTTCATATGAGCTTCTCACTGGGCACTTTCAGAGCCAAAATATTTTAGAAGACTTTGCATGAAATTTCACATAGTGTAGTTGTTTGCAACAAGCATCAACCATTGCCATTGGTTATAATGTTCTTATTAAGGAAGGACAGTAATTGTTGGACCAAAAAATGTCTGATAATTTAAATATGTATATTATTTACCAATATTAAATATATTTGGAATGTCTCCTGCTTGGTCGAATGTCTCCTGCTGAAGATTGACAGTATTGGCTGGCAGAATGGTTTTGCTGCAGGTCCAAAATGATCGCTCTATCATGTTGCAACACTGAAGAAACTCTGGGACACCGAAGCCCACCAGATCCAGTCAAATGATTATGCCAGCTTCAAAGCATCTCTTGCAATTTATTAATTCTTGTTTATGAAACCAGTTACCTCAGAGCAGAGGTGACTGGTAACTTTTAGGCAATCTGGTGTATACTACAGTTCAAAAACTATATGATATTGAGAAAAGAATGGATTTTTAATCAAAGTTAAATTGCAATGTTGCTTGTTTTTACAGGCACTTTGTAATTTGATCCTTTTAAAAAGATGAGACAACCCTTTAAAGGGGTTTTCCCACAAACAAAGATCATTTTAATCAATGGATCTTGGAGTACAAATTAGTCCACAATTGGATGTGTTTGTAAAAAAATGTTCCTGTCGCTGATCGCTTATGAACGTTCTGAGCCGTTTTTTGGTCTTTGGTGTCCCTCTGGTGAGCCTGAATCGCTGAGTGTGACACCCTTTATGAACGACTTTACCAGCGTCGCAGGTGGGACTAGGTTTTCCCAACGACCGCAGAGGTCGTTATACAGATCGCTGATCGCTGATGAGATGTGTTTGGAAGCTAACTAGCGATCACATAGCGATCGCACAAGCGATCTCGCCAGGTCGTGTCATTGTCGAGATCGCTAGTGCGATTGCTAAGTGTGACAGTGCCTTAACTGTACAGAAACGTGGTCTGATCATACCAAATCTCCTGGGCAGGGGAGAAAGCAAAAATGTATATAGAAATTACAGAACGGGATCACAAATTATTTTTTCTTTCAGGTAAAACATTACTTAACAGGTTTGTTTACGACTAGGACAACCGCTTCTTAATCTAAATGTTTGCCCCCATTAAAATAAAAAAATCTATACTCAGCTGCCATGCATGCACCATTCCAGCAGTGTTGGCACTCACGTTCCTGGGGCTCATGCGCAGTTGTTATGCCATGTGAGCTCTGCGAATAATCAACGCTGGTGTTGCTGTCTGCGCCTTTGGACATATATGTAATTAAAAGGAAGTGAGAGCTGAGGCTGGCTGCTCCCTTCCTCTTGATTACTAATACGTCCGAAGGCGGAGACTAACAACCTCACATGAGCCCCGGCAGAGTGAGTACAAGGCTGGAACGGCACCAGCAAAGGAGATGAGTATAATTGTCTTCCTCCGACAGGCATATATGACCGAAAATGATGCACAACAAAGCACACGGTGAATCCGTCTGCATCATAAAAATCAATGGTCCGTCTACAAGTAGGCCTGGATCCCATTTTGTGGAGGGGTTCTGATGTAAGTCCCGACAGAGCCTTTGAACAGAAGAAAAAATGTTATGTGAAAGGGCCTTTAATGTGATGTTCACCATGGTCAATCATAATCATTCTTGCCAAATTTTTCATTAAGTTTTCCGGGAGTAAGTGAAATGTGGTGTATGAAGCCACAGATTTTTTCTCAGCATGGCCACCATTCCTAGGCTGTAGTAAGTCACAGCCAGGACATGTCCCTAAATGTCCATTAACATACCTAACATTTCAGTCCCAACCCGGCCCTGCACCTAACATCTAAGCAAAAAGAACAAGGCCTCATTCCCTTCAATAATCTTTGTTTCAAATTTCCTTACTCATGTTTTGTAGAATTTTTCCAGGATCTCAATACAGGTATCATTAGCTTTGAAAACAAAAGATATAACCAACCTTAATATAAAGGGTATTCCTATCTTTGCAACTACAAAGCATTTCAAAAGGGTGTGCCATAATTTTGTGATAGAGGTTCTACTGCTGGGAGCCTGGACTTGCATTTATCTTGAGAACATGACCAATAACATACTTTATGTGTGCGTTCTAAAAATTGCTGAACGGGCATTTCTGGACATTTTTTAAACTTCGATACAAGTTAATAGAAAAAGCTTCACTAAATTGATACACAAATTGGACCAATTCCCAAGATAGATCTGTGGCCTACAATCATACACTTATGGAATATCCTGTAAATAAGACACAAATGAGATTTATACTTCCCATAGCAGCAACATGGCAGCCTCTTGGTATATTCTCAGCAGGTGGAAGACCTGATAAATATACGCCTTCCACCCTTCACCTTCCCTGGAGACTATGGGTGACTATGGAATTCCTAAATTTTCCAGCGAGGGTTTGCTTCTGATTGACCCACCATTAGGTTTTTTAGTTTTATAGAGTACAATTTCTGGCTGCTCTTTCAACTTCTAACCAAGGTACAAAAACCAAATGGTAAACCCCAACAAGAAATCAGTAATGGTAAAATTCAATTAATTCATCTGAGGCATAAAAATGCAAAGAAACAATACAAGCTGTAATAGAAGGTTATGCAGCATTTAAATGATTATTTCTTCCTGCGTATTATACTTATTCCATTATCTTAGATGTATGAATAGCGAATTCATACTGTATAAGCTATAAATAAAAAGTCATCATCAAGGCAGTATAATTCTTTAAACCCAGAGCCTGAGAAGAAATATTTTAGAAGAATAAAAATGTTATGCAAAAATAATGACAAAATGATGCTTTAAATAAAAGATCTAAATAATTGAAACAGGGAACTATGCACATTAGAACAGACGTACAAAACCTTGTTGCAATGTTCATTCTTTATCACAGTCATTCTTCTTATCATGTTAGTTTCCACTTTATCAATAAAGAATGCGCTATGGCTTCTGAGCATATTAAGAGGACATTTGCATATTTTCTTGACAGCAAGAAGTGATGAAATTCGTATAGATCATGTCACTAACTTTATTTAAAATGTGGAAGCAAAAAATATTTTTATTCTGAAATCTGACAATATGCTTTGACACTTTCAATTCCTGAAAGATGGTTATGATCTTCCAACCATCTCAGGTTTCAGGACCCCTCAAAAAATCATACTCATCTAGAGCATTCGCAGTAAAGTGTAGTCTTTTGGCCACATCCAGCCCTCTGGCTATTCCTGTCCGGCCCACGGACTGAGACAGCCAAAGGGCTGAAAAGAGTGACCATGCCGTCACCATGACCACCCCCGCCACCACCACCACATACATCCTACTATCATCACTATTTGTATCATCAGGATGCAGATAGAGGTGAATACATTGGAGGAGGAGGAGGAGGAGTTCACTAGCTCCTTCTACCACAAATCAGTGTGTCCAACTAAGACAGCAGACATGATGACATCTCTAGATCGCATCTGCTGTGCAGAGAGTCAGTGCACCAGAAACAGGAGCAGAGCTCAGGAAAACAGAAGTAAGGTGTGTATGTCTTGTTTGTTTTTCTTATGTGGCCTGAATCTGCAGTATTCGGCATGCTCTCAAGTATGCAGGTGCCTCCATTTCAGGTTCTACAGTGAAGAAGATGCAAACACTGTGGCTTCAAGTTATTCTTCTTTGAGCCTTAATCCCACCTTAGCAGTAACCATGTTCCAACCTGGCAAGCCCAGTGTTCTTCACTAGCTCTTCCATGACTGGCCTACTCATATTCTCAGTTCCTATATTCCCGGACCAGAGCTCTGTACATAACATGAGATAGCTTTTCCCCTGTCACTCTCTCCCTTTACCAGATGATAAATTGTGTATGCCAGAAATTCAATCCAGTACCTTGGGAAAAAATATTCCAAATGCGGTGAAATTGCAAAGAAAGTGTAATTCAACAATTGTTTTTTTGTTTTGTTATTTTCCATGTTCACTAAATGGTAAAATTTACCTAGCAATATGATTCCTCAGGTCAGTACAAGTACGAAGATAACAAACATATATAGTTTATTTTTTAGTGGTAAAAAAATTCCAAATTTGTATGAAAAAGTTTTTTTGCATTTGTCGCTATTTTCCGAGACCCAAAGCATTTCCACTTTTCGGGATCTGGGGCTGTGTGATGGCTTATTTTTTGTTCCATGAGCTGATGTTTTTACTGATGCCATTTTGAGGTAGATACAATGTTTTGATTGCCTTTTATTGCATTTTAATGCAATGTTACGGTGACCAAAAAATGTAATTCTTGTCTTTGGATTTTTTTTCTCCTTATGCTGTTTACTGATTGGATTAATTTTATTTATATTGCGATAAATCGGACATTTCTTAACCCAGTGATACTAAATATGTGTATTTTTTATTATTGTTTTATTTTCAAAATGGTTAAATAGGGGTGATTTGAACTTTTGTTTTCTTTTTATACTTTTAAAAACTTCCTTTTTTTACTTTTTATTTTATTTAATATTCCCCTTAGGAGAGTCAAAGCTGCAATCATCCATTCTCCTGTACTATACATAGCAGTGCTGCAGCACTGCTATGTATAGCAAAAATCACAATCTCCTTTGAACGCCATCCACGAGCCAGCGTTCACATGAATATTGTAACGACAGCCACTGGGGTCTTCTACAGACCCCAGCTGTCATGACAGTCTATCGGTGCCATGTCGTCACTTGACAGGGGCGCCGATGGGTTGACAGCGGGATTTAACACGTGGAGGCTGGAAGTGTGTAATTCCAGCCAGTGCATGTTAAATCCCACTATCAATGATTTACAGCAGGATTTAACAGATTAGCAGACGCTGGCAGAGCAGTGATCCACCCGCGGCTGTTAAAGACACATGACAGCCTAATAAATTGGCTGTCATGTGCAGGGAAATATGTGGGATCAGCGTTAGAGCCTGCATCAAAGTCATGGACATGAGATATGATATATACATGTATATATATTTCATATTTTGTGAAGGGGTTAAAAGTGAGCTACCTAATTTTGACCCTTTTCCAATAAAAGATATTAAGGTTTGTCCCATGTCTGGAGCGGGCTAAGGAGCTTAGCCGACAGCACACCTAATAGATGAAAGCTGTGCTAAGGAGCTGGCATCTACTTGTAACTGCAGTAACAGGAGCTTGCTTTGATTGCTGCTGTTTAACAATTTAAAATCTGTTGCCAATCCCTGACAGGGACAATTAAATGAAACAATTGCCACTGCACAAACAACAGCTCCTATCAGCCCACCATGATGTGATTATGGGGTGCTAACAGCTTGTTTTGAAACTGGGGGTCTGCTTAGCCTAATCTCATGTTAAGCTCAACCTAATATTGCACCCCCCTCTTGCATGTGTCCCCCTCATCATCCACACCTCTGTAACACCCATTTTCACCTCTTCCACAACTTTACAATGGTTGTTTGGATGGAGCATCCTAGATTCACATAAAATAAATCTTCCAAAAGTGATGCTGTCCTGAAGATTATGGCCAAGCATGGGAGATTTTCCACCTGTCTCAGGGATCTTTTTCCGCTGGTCTCCTGGACATTCCATGAGAGTTGACAAGTATGATTATACTAATTATATATAGATCCAACTTGTAAATCATGTATGCACAGATAATGTATTTTTTGCTTTAATTTGTTAACATCATGTAGAGAAGTCTGAGAAATATGGGTCAAAAGACTCCATCAGCAGCATGAAATCCCTGTAAGCCTGACCTAATTAAATCAAATATACATTGCTAATCACAGTATGACATGTCTACAAACACATTGACTTTATATCTCCCATGAATTAGTTACTGTCAGGTGTACATGGGCAAGAACAATTAAAGTATCTTATTATATTTAAGAGGAGACATGCACAGTGCTAGGAAATGACAAGTAAATTGCTCTGTGGCCGTTTAGTCTGCAGAGAAAACTTTGGATTTTCTTAGTTTATTTTTAGCGTAAAAGCCGTTTTGGATCCTAATTAAGCTGAAGGAAGAAGTCAGCACATAAACTGTGTTATTGCAGCTCCATTGTACAAGTAATATCTATAAAGAAATTCATGAAAACACTTTCTAGAATTGTACTACACCTTGGTGAATTACTTTATTTGCACTTCTACATCTGAGGCAAAACAATAAGAAATACAGTTAATTGAAAACACTTTTCACTTTTCATAAGCTTGTGCTTTACTTTCTTTTTTAAAACATTTTATGGAGTTTTTTTTGCTACATAAGGAATCAATGTTATCGTACATGTCTGGTACAATCTGTAGAAGGAACTGTTATATAAGATGGGTAAAAGCTACATACAGCATATGTACTGATCATTTGTGAATATTTCAATATTCGGTTTGCGATCGCCGTATTTGCAATATTCGCCGAACCTAGCCGAGTGTCATTGGACTCAATGTGAGTAGAGATGAGCAAATATGTTCGGAAATGATCATCAAACATAAATTCGGCACGAATATGTTACAAATATGGCACGAATATGGCACATTCGGATTCGGCAATTGTTTTCCGAACATATTCGCTCATCTATTCTTATAATGCTACCAACCTCCATTTGACGCTCAAAAATCATAGTTGGATACTACGAAAGTACAAAATACTGTATATAACTATAATCAGGTATAAGAAATTCATCTTAGTCATATTACCTCCCTAATTGCCCACACTGTGTGCTTCCATGAAGCGTAATTCATTGCTTCCTTAGAGGTGAATGTTATTTCATCCTAATTAAGTTTATATACTGTTGACATGTTAGTCTAAGCTCCCATGATGAGCATTTGGTGAGTTTTTGATGTTGCAGATTTTCTTTTGCATTTCTGCACCAATTGACTATATTAGTTTGCTTGCTTTCTTTTATTGTGTTGTTCTATATATACATTTTTATCACATTTTTTAAGTTTTGAGTGCTTTTTTTCTCGTTTTGGTATGTCATTTCTTAAAGTAAACCTGCTTTGTATGGGAAATGTCCTGTTACTTAGCTTTGAGAAAACGTGATTTATTGATACAGTCAGCAGCGTTTTTAATGTGTTAGCACTGCAGAAATGCAAAAACAATGCATATGTATTTTTAGCTGCAGATTTTCCTTATTACATTCTTGGGGAAAATCTTCTAATAAAATACATATTTACCGCAAGAGAAACTGACATAAAGTGGATTTCAAAAAACTTTCAGCAGGTCGGTTTATGCTGTGTTAAAAAAAAGCATAGTTTTCCTACAATTTCTATAAATCCCATCCAGGTAGTTGCAACTCTAAAACACTACATTTGTTTGCTCAATGAAAATATGCAATGTCAAAAATACACAAAACATTAATCATGGAAATGTAGCCTTAAATGTGTGGGGGGGTTTTAGATGCCAATCATAAACACAGTCTTTGGTAGATATGCCACATGAAACAAATCATGTATTGTCTTGTACTTCCAATAGTCAGGTAGCAAGTAGTTTTGAGCATT
>VIAB01008628.1:0-11666 GCA_009801035.1 Oophaga pumilio
AGGTAGCTGCTCCTGGTTTGCACCTAATTCACACTAGTCTGGATTTCAAGGTAGGTATTTCAACTGGTTTCAAAGTAGGCCAATTTTCACAGATTCAATTAAGTGACTGGTGTTTTGAAAGGGATACATGACTTTGGGCTACTTGATCTAAGTTGACCCACATGGGATCTGGGCATAGAGTTGGCAATAAAGCAAGCAGATTGCCAATTGTCACTGATGTTAATAAGTAACTGGTATTTTAAAGGGTTAATGGCTTTGACCCACTGATCTCACACCATCATCACACACAAAGGGATGTCGCTCATCAAATTCAACTCAGCCTAGTTTGTTCCAAACAGGTTCTGGGCACTAATAAGTGGCATCAAGGTAGGCAGATAGACACATTTCAATGCTTGAAATAAGTCACGAGAGTTTTTAAACTGTTAATTGATTTTGGACCACTGATTTTACACCACAAACACATAGATTGGGATGCCTGGCTTCAAAATAATTATGGCTTCAAAATAAGTTCACTCTTAGCTGGCGAGATAGATTCTGGAACTAAAAGCTGACAACAAAGTGGAAAAAAGTGATTTTTTTCAAAGATTTGAATTAACAACACAAGTTTTTAAATGGTTAAATGACTTTGGGTCACTGATTTCACGCTTCAAATGCAAATAAAAGGATACCTTGCATCAAAATCAATTCATTCCATTCCAACTCATGTTTTTTTGCCATAAATCTGACACCAAAATAGGCAAATAGACAATTTTCACAGCTTCAAATAACTACCCTGTGTTTTTAAAGGTTTAAGCTTTGAGCCATTGATCTCACACCACCAAAACAAAGCTAGACATCAAATTGTCACGATTCTGCCTATTGTTGTGTCGTGAAGCAGTGATTGGCAGTTCAGTCATCCAATCAAGGACAAGGGCGTTCTAAGCTGTTAGTATGGTGATTGGCAACTTAGCCGTCCATTCGGAGGCTGGGGCATTCTGAGCTGTCAGTGTGTTGAGTGACAGTTCAGCTGTCCAATCAGAGCTGAACGTGCTGGGACTTCCTCCATGTGTTTGCTGTTCAAGTGATTACCTGGCTATTTAGCTGGTTCTCAGCCTCCAATTAGTGCCAGTTGTAGCTTAGCTCAAATGAGTTCTAGCTTTGTTCACTGTGTTCTTGTGTTTGATCTTTGTTTCCTGATGTTGCCTTTGACCATCTATTTGCCTTGCCCTTTTGTCTTGATCCACTACCTTCTCGGAATTCTGACCTTGGCTTGTGACCTGACTATGCCTTTCCCCTTTGTTTATTAAAAACCCTCTTCTTATCTGACCCTGGACCTCTTAACTACCCAGCCTCATGGCTTGTCCATGATTAGTGACCAGCGTCACATAAATACATTTCACTCCTGGCTGTTACAAATATAGTCTGTGCATAAAGGCTGGCATTAAAGCGGGCAGACAGCCAACTTTCACAGATGAAAATAAGTAACTGATGTTTTAACCATGTGGATGACTGATCTGATGCTGCAGACACACAAAATATAGCCATGTCCCACATCAAAATAATTTCATTCTAGGCTGGTCCAAATGGGTTCTGGGCATAAAAGCTGACATCACTGTGTGAATAGCTATTTTTTACTGATTTAATAAGCAACTGGTGTTTTTAAAGGGTTAAACAATTTTTGGCCACAGATTTGATATGCTAAGCACATAAATTTGGATGCTTTGAATCAAACTCAGTTCACTTCAAGCAGACCCAAATGGATTCTTGGTCTTAAAGGGGTTGTCCACTACTGGACAACCTTAGCTTAACCTTCTCAATACCCCATTTAAAGAAAAACAAAAATCAATGGATAGTCAAATCCCATAGCCACACTCTTCCAGCGATGTCGGCACTGCTATTCCTGGCAGGTCACAAGACAATGTTGTATCACAGGTTTGCTTGAGTCAATCAGCGGCTGTTGTTTGACTGCATCTTTTTCTATTTATTTAGAGCAGACGTCTGCTCAGATTGAGCATTGACTGAGCATTGAGGAGCTGCAGCTAACAAGCTGCCACTGATTGGCTGCAGCAGACATGTGAAATAACAATGTATTGTGACTCTCCAGGAATAGTGGCACTTAAAAGTGGGAATAGTGGCACTAACATCACTGGAACAGTGCTGCTGTATGAGGTGAGCATCTATTGTTTTTATTTTAAATAGGGGCCTAAAATGATTAGGCTGAGCCTGTCCAAAATTTCAACTCCGTTAAAGTAATCAAATAATTCAATAAATAATTCAAATAAGTAGCTCATGTTTTAAAAGAGTTAAATGACATTGGGCCACTGATCTCACACCACCAATACAGAGAGATAGGGATAGCTGCATCAAATTCAGTTCACTCATGTCTGGTCCAAATGGGTTTTGGCAATCAAAGTGTACAAATGACCACATTTTACTGAGCTGAATAAATAACTGGTGTTTTCAAAGAGTTAAATGACTTTGAGACACCGGTCTCACACCACCAATACAGAAATATTGCAAAAGTGACAAAATTCAAATGAGTTTCCCTAGGTCTAGTGAATTAAGGCACTCCAGGGTCACCACTCCTGGAGCACTTCATACCCTGGGCCTTGAAACTTACTCAAGCTAAGGGGCTTCGATCCTGGGGGACAATGCTTTCCATCGGATGACTACATAAGCCACCCGGCATACCAACAAGTGCATCAAACCCAGTGTGCATAATGCATCAGTCTACTAGGGCGGCCCATTCTCTAAGTCACCTTATCAAAAGATACTATACTTGATCTTACCCAAAAGGTTGAGATGTTCTCCCTATGTAAATGGGTTGGACAAAGGGTGAAAATTGACCTTTTTGCTAAGGGCACTAAAGAAGCTTGTCCATTTCCTGACTTTACTTAGGTGCCCCGATCCTCACTAGTTGCTCTATCATTAATCCCAAATCTTTTGCTTCCTGTTTGTGATCAACTTAGAACAGCATTCTACTGTGCTGACACCTGACCAGAGCAGAAAGTGAAGTGACCAGCTTACAGTTGGTGCAGTAGATAATATTAACCCTCTTCTCTTTATCAGTCAATATCACTCTCTGATTTCACAGTCAGCCTGTCCCTGAAGGACACTTTGCATTCTGCAACTAGAGTAAAACATATGATAAAAAGTATGATTTACTTGTACTATCCTAAAAGCTCAGAAGAGCCACAGAGAATCAATTTGCCATAAAATTACAGATAATTTTTAAAAAAAGGATCTGCCATTTGCCATACATATATATTTTATTCCAAGGTGTAAATGCGGCTGTTCTCCTGAAGCTGACATTTTAGGCCCTGATTCATCAAGACCAGCAAGGTTCACAACAGTCTTCGTGGAGGGCATGTTGGAGTCAGATGCTCCTGATTCATGAAGAGTTGCATGCCTCTTAATGTAGCAGGAATGTCTGAAAATTGGCGTGCGCTTCCGTGTGCACATCACCACAAATATTACTCCAGTCCGGCATTGGAGTAAGATTTGCGGCATAAGGAAGCTGCCCCTCATCATGAATCAGATAACCTGTTTTGTCGTGCCCTCGTCCCTCTCATTTTAAAGAATCTGGGCGAAACTGGTGTGAAAACATCAAAAGCTGCAAAATTTTGGTGCAAATCTGAGTTGTGCAAAAATTATGCAAGTTTTCAGAATGATTTTTATAATCACTTTGATGAATCAGGGCCATTATTTTTGTTTCTGTGTATCTCAATTCCTGAGATTTGGCCTTCTCTTTTGTGTATATACTGTAAGTCTAGTTTTTTAGCCAAGTTGGTGTGGTCTTCAACTCTTCTCTATACATATATTCATAAAGCCCTTACCAAGTTGGCTAAAAAGACTACATTTAGGGAAGTGGTGGCTATATCTCAGGAACGGAGAGGTGCAGGAGCAAAAAATTTAAGGCCATATTCAGCAGAACAGTGGCTTTTACACCGGCTAAAAATTACACATTTATGAAAAATAACAGGTCTCCTTCAAGCCAATACATTGGTCAGAAATACACAAATGAAATTTTAAATTTAAAGAATAAGAATAGGAAAGTTCAATAACGAAATCTTTGGAAATCAAGTCCTTCATGATATTAGTCCTCTCATATTATTAGTACATTCATATATCATATCACATATTTCTCATTGACCTCATCAATATTCAGTATAAATGGGATTTTACAGTATGTTCCATTTATCAGTGAATTTAAATGCATCATAAAATAGCATTAACCTTTGAAAGAGCGTCTTATCATTTTTGCTTACTCCATGACCTGATCTTTTTTACTACCACAAATGATCATATTAGAATGCATACAATGTTGACCCAATTTTAGTTAAACTTCCATGTAGTAGGGATAACATGCAACAGATGGATGACCTCAATAAAATATCGGCAAAGCATATTATACATATTATTCTTTTCTGAGAATGAGGTGATCAGACTACGATGTACAACAATGCATGAATAATGTAGGCAACTACTATGCTGCAGCACCGAGAACCTCACGATGAAGTGGTTTGACTCTGTTACCTAAAACCTAAGATACATATCACTTTGTGGTTGAGCTGCGTAAGCAAAAGAAATAATAGACAATCAAGGTGACCAAAGCAATAAGGCATACTATTTAAAAGGCTTTTTTGGGAATTAAAAAATTAAAGGAGTATTCTGTAGGGATGAACGAACGTTCTCGGTGATACTCAGTTATCACTACAGTATTACAGTCATCGGATGTGCTCGTTACTTGGCGAGCAATGGGCGGTCCTTGATGTAAAACTCAAATCCCCACTCAGCATCTTTGGCACCTGTTACGCAGCCAGTAAGCATGCAGGGATTGCCTGTGAGCCTGTGAGTCACTGTAATGCCGTAGCCATCTTGGTTGTGGCATTACTATGATTGTCTGGCCATCTGACATAATCAGGGATTATAAAAGGACAGGTGGCACCCGATTTAGCACACTGATGCCATTTGTATTGGAGGGAGAGTAGATGTCTAGGCCTGTGTTTACAGTATAACGAATCAGAGGCCTATAGTGGTGATAATGGTGCTGAAGCTGAGCCATCATACTAACAGCACTCGAAAGTGCTAATTGTTTGATTTGCTATTTGTATTACATATAATCTGTATTTAGCCTAGGGAGGGAGAGAGAGTCGTAGGAGCAGGGAGAGTGACAAAATCCAGTCTATAGATTGGAAATAGACCTGTGCAGTCCGTTGGCAAATATATAGAAGCAACTTTTTTATGGGGGCTTTAAATATTGAATATATTTTGATCCATCAAGTATTATGTGCTTTGAGGTCCTTTTTTGTGTTATATAACATGCTAATAAGTCAATGAAAAATTTTCCTGGGCTACATTTCTTAGCCATGCACTATTCTGTAGTGTGGAGTACATTTCTGTTATCTCTAAAACTGATAAAAATCTTTTAAGAAATTTGTAGGCTTCTAGTTCTCAGCCCTACGGTGTTACGTGGTCTATAAATGTTTCTGTGATCTCTAAAAACCAATTAAAAGTTTTTAAAAATTTTGCTGGCTTCCATTTGTCAGACATACAGTGTTACGTGGTGTGGATCTATAAAACTGAAAAATGCATTGAAACATGTTTCTGGTTTGAATTTGTCAACCATACACTTTTGCTTTCTTTTTGTTACATTACGGTGGAGTAAATTCCTAAAAACCGCTTTGATTGCTGCAGGCATCAAAAAACTGACCGGCACATCCAAAAATAGACCCAATGTGAAAAGGTGCTAAACCTAGAGTCACCAACTCATGCACATACAAGAAGGGCCATTACCCTGTGGAGATGTAGATTTCAGTCTAGAGAGAGGATTCATATGTTCCCATGCAGACAGACTTTTCTAAGCGAGGATTGGCATTAGTTAGGACCTGATATACGAGAAGAGCCTTGACGTGGCTATCAGGCACACATAATTTGGCCATCTTATGCGCTAAGACTTCTAAATTTTTCATATTTCTAAGGCAGTGATCCAATTCATTTTTCATATTTCGTGTTTGCAAGCTATAGCGCTACAGTGTGCTACCTTTTTTTCTTGATTTCTGCAGGCGAACAATTTTTATCTTTTATTAAAAATAAAATTGGTTTCAAGAGACCCAGCAATTACAAAATGCATAAGGCGTGTTAAGGGATGGGAAAGTGGGAGTGCTAATGATGGTGCACGTAGATACCGAGGATGTTTGGCAAGTGCGACTACACCTAATACTGGAGCACAAGAAACATGCCCATCCACAACACACAGGTTCCTGTCCCACTTTGCAGTAAGGCAATGTACACCACTTCTGAAGTCAGAGCAGTGGGAACATGTGGTTGTTTGGATAGCAGATAATGCTACCAGCAGACTTGGCAGCACCACACAGTCTTCCACATGGTTCAATCTCACCAGCCTAAAGTCTGGATCACTTAATCCTCACCCTGATCCTCTTTCCTCCCACCATATTGAGTCCCAGGAGACTAGTGATCCCACACTGGGAGACCCTGATAAGCTGATTACAACATCATTTCTTGATTGTGGCCTCTCAACCTGCATGCTGCAAGAGGGACAGCAGGAGGATATGCTGTTTAGTGATGCACAAATATTAGAGCAGGCACAATCACAAGAAGATGACGGTGGGGAACGGCAAATTTGGTACAAGGTATACAATTGTATTGCATGAACCTACAACTAACAGTACATCTTTAACAATAGTAAGGAAATACTGAGAGTTGTTAACAGTCGTCATTAGACTGTGGACTGTACAGAAAACATAATACTGATGTGACGCAGAAAGGAAATAAACAATTACATTCATGTACATTATAGGTAATATTTTCTCTGATTGAAGTAATTCCCATCCCTTTTTGTCTCCATGTGGTACAGAGACCATGATGAGATTTCACGCCCAGAGCTTGTCTCCATCTTCTGGGTCTTCAGTAGCACTTCCCAAAATGGTGACCTTAAAATTAAGTGTCATTATATGGCCCCATAAATAAAAATATCTCCCATGCTGTATCGTTGAATAAATAAGTGCCTACACTTCCTGCAGAAAATATCCCCCATACTGCCCCTCTACAAAATTATTCCCTTGCATACTTCCCTTCTGCAAAATTGCCCCTGCATAATGCCCCCCTGCAAAATATCCCCTGCACACTGACCCTCTGAAAAATGTCTCCCCAATACTTCCATTTTGCAAAATATCCTACGCACAATGTCCCTCCAAAGTATCCCCTGAACATTGCCCCTCAGCAAAATATTTCCACACACTGCTCCTCTCCACAATAACCCCCAAATACTGCCCCTCTGCAAAATATCCCGCCACACTGCTCCTCTGCAAAATGCCCCCTGCATATTGCCCCTCTGCAAATTGTCCCTCCCACACTGCCCCCCTGTTAAATATCACCCACACACTGCCCCTCTGCAAAATGTGCCCTGCACACTGCCCCTCTCCAAAATATTCCCCCACACACTGTTCCTTCAAAATATCCCCCCACACTGCCCCTCTGTAAAATATCCCCTGGAAACTGCCCTTCTGCAAAATGTCCCCTGCACACTGCCCCTCTCAAAAATATTCCCATGCACACTGCCCCTCTCAAAAATATACCCCTGCACATTACCCCTCTCTACAATACCAATACTGCCACTCTGCAAAATGTCCCTCACACACTGCCCATCTACAAAATGTCGCCCACACACTGCCCAACTGAAAATGTCCTCAATACACTGCTCCTTTCCGAAATACACCCCCGCACACTGCCCCTTCAAAATATTACCCCACACTACACTTCTGAAAAGTGTTCTCCCTACACTGCTCCTCTGCAAAATGTCCCCCGCACGCTGCCTCTCTCTGTAAAATGTTCCCTGCACACTACCTCTCGCTGTAAAATGTTCCCTGCACACTACCTCTCTTCAAAATATCTCCCCCACACTGCCCCTCTGCAAAATATCCCCCGCATACAACCCTTTCAAAATATTTCCCTGCACACTGCTCCTCTCCAAAATATTTCTCCCCACACTTTCCCTCTCAAAAATATAACCCTCCCACTTACCCTCTCCAAAGTATCCCCCAAGACACACACTGCCCCTCTGTAAAATATCCTCTACACTGCCCCTCTGAATAATCTAACCCTCCACCACCATTGCTTCTGGCAAAACTGTGCCTCATTTCACAATTGTCAACTCCATTATGTCCCTCACAGTAAAAATAACCCCCTCATCCACAATGATAATTCATTTAATCTTTGACTTCTTGATGGAGCACTTACTATTGGCAGCACCGTCCCTTCTCCTCTGCGGCACTTCGGTGCCCGGCAGCAGTGTGATGACATCAGAAGCATACTGACCCCATCACGCTGCTGAACGTCGGGGCCAGGACTGATTGGCTCTCCTCTTCCTCAATTCAGGCGCCACAGTGTTCAAATGTATTTGCATCTGAAAGATGCGAATCTATTCGAATATAAGAAGGGAACAACGTCTCCTGGACAGCTCCATGGGCCACAGCAAACCCACTGGCAGGCCACATGCTGCCTGCCGGCCGTATGTTGTGCATAACTAGCATACAGTATAAGCAACTACATGTTGGTGGTCACGTGCTGACTAGTTTCATCTACGTTCTCTCAATAGAGAAATGAGAGAAGCCAGATGAGCCCATTTAGCACGTCTGCAAGTCTGCAATTCTCATACATGCTGTCAAGTGACCACCCATTCATTACATCACGAATCAGCTGTCTGCAGTCACACAGAGTAAATGATGAAGTAAGCATTGATCACCTACCAACCAGCAAGAATTCTGGCTTCTACAGACCTGTTAGTTTTTCTTTAAGAAGCACTCCTACTCTGCACTCATTACCTGTATTAATTGCACCTGTTTGAACTCGTTATCTGTATAAAAAACACCTGTCCACACACTCAATCAATCACACTCCAACCTCTCCACCATGGCCAAGACCAAAGAGTTGTCTAAGGACACACGGGACAAAATTGTAGACCTGCTCAATGCTGAGATGGGCTACAGGACAATAGGCAAGCAGGTGCTTGGTAAGAAGGCAACAACTGTTGGCACAATTAATTGAAAATGTAAGTAACAAGATGACTGTCAATCTTCCTTGGTCTGGGGCTCCATGCAAGATCTTGCATCATGTGGTAAGGATGATCTGGAGAAAGGTCAGGAATCAGCCCAGAACTACATGGGAGGACATGGTCAGTGACCTGAAGAGAGCTGGGAGCACATTACCATTAGTAACACATTAAGCCTTCATGGATTAAAATTCTGCAGGGCACGCAATGCCTCCTTGCTCACACCAACACATAACCAGGCCCGTTTGAAGTCCGCCAATAACCAGCTATGTGAAGCAGAGGAGGCATGGGAGGTCATGTTTTCAGATGAGACCAAAATAGAACTTTTTGGTATCAACTTCATTTGCCGTGTTTGGAAGAAGAAGAATGATGAGTACAACCCAAAAAGGCATTTCAACGTTCTAGAGTGAGCTAGCCAGCCTCCAGACCTGAAACCAATTGAAAATCTTTGGATGGAGCTGAAACTCAATGCTGTCCTGCGACAGCCCCAAAACCTGACAGATCTGGAGAAGATCAGTATGGAGGGGTGGACCAAAATCCCTGCTGCAGTGTGTGCAAACTTGGTCAAGAACTACAGGAAATGTGTGACCTCTGTAATTCCAAACAAAGGTTTCTGTATCAAATATTAAGTTCTGTTTCTCTATTTTATCAAATACCTATTTCATACAATAAAATGCAAATTACCGTATTTTGCGGATTATAAGATGCACTCCAAATTTTGAGGAGAAAAATAGGAAAAAAAACTTTTTTAATAAAATGGTGGTGCTTCTTATAATCCATGAGTCTTATTGCTTACCGGGGGTGGTGGCTGCGGTGAAGCGGGGTCCCAGGGTCACAGCTGGAGGAGGCAATAGTGGAGCTTTGCTGCAGGCCACAGGCTGGGATGAGGGGGTGTTCGGATGTGGGGCGAGCCGCTGTGGGTGTTCGGTACTGCGTGTGTTCGGTGCTGTGGTGGCTCTGCCGACATCTTGTGAAAGCCCAGAGCCCCTGCAGTTACAGTACATGGTTTCCTATGCGGTAGACTCTGGGAAAATGGCTGCCGAGAGTGGCATATGCATAGATGGAGATCTCGTCACCAAGATCTCTGGAGATGAGATCTCAGGACATCCGAACACCCCCTCATCCCAGCCTCAGCCAACCTTGCTCCAACATGGCCAGTAAGGTATATCCGCATTATAAGATGCACCCCCCCATTTCCCCGCCCCAAATTTTTTTGGGGGGGAAGTGCGTCTTATAATCCGAAAAATATGGTAATTATGTAAAATCATACAATGTGATTTTCTGGATTTTTTTTTAGATTTTGTCTCTCACAGTTGAAATTTGACTACAATAAAATTACAGACCTCTCCATTCTTTGTAGGTGGAAAAACTTGTAAAATGGGCAATGTATTTTCTAAACTGCTCAAAAAAATAAAGGGAACACTTAAACAAATGAATATAAATCCAAGTAAATCAAACTTCTGTGAAATCAAACTGTCCACTTAGGAAGCAACACTGATTGACAATCAATTTCACATGCTGTTGTGCAAATGGAATAGACAACAGATGGAAATTATTGGCAATTATCAAGACACACTCAATAAAGGAGTAGTTCTGCAGGTGGGGACCACAGACCACATCTCAGTACCAATGCTTTCTGGCTGATGTTTTGGTCACTTTTGAATGTTGGTTGTGCTTTCACACTCGTGGTAGCATGAGACGGACTCCACAACCCACACAAGTGGCTCAGGTAGTGCAGCTCATCCAGGATGGCACATCAATGCGAGCTGTGGCAAGTAGGTTTGCTGTGTCTGTCAGCGTAGTGTCTAGAGGATGGAGGCGCTACCAGGAGACTGGCCAGTACACCAGGAGATGTGGAGGGGGCCGTAGGAAGGCAACAACCCAGCAGCAGGACCGCTACCTCCGCCTTTGTGAAAGGGGGAACAGGAGGAGCACTGCCAGAGCCCTGCAAAATGACCTCCAGCAGGCCACAAATGTGCATGTGTCAGCACAATCGGTTAGAAACTGACTCCATGAGATTGGTCTGAGTGCCTGACATCCACAGATGGGGGATGTCCTCACAGCCCAAAACTGTGCAGGACGCTTGGCATTTGCCACAGAACACCAGGATTGGCAAATTCGCCACTGGCGCCCTGTGCTCTTCACAGATGAAAGCAGGCTCACACTGAGCACATGTGACAGACGTGACAGAGTCTGGAGACGCCGTGGAGAGCAATCTGCTGCCTGCAACATCCTTCAGCATGACCGGTTTGGCAGTGGGTCAGTAATGGTGTGGGGTGACATTTCTTTGGAGGGCCGCACAGCCATCCATGTGCTCTCCAGAGGTAGCCTGACATTAGGTATCGAGATGAGATCCTCAGAACCCTTGTGAGACCATATGCTGATGCGGTTGGCTCTGGGTTCCTCCTAATGCAAGACAATGCCATACCTCATGTGGCTGAAGTATGTCAGCAGTTCCTGCAAGATGAAGGCATTGAAGCTATGGACTGGCCCGCCCATTCCCCAGACCTGAATCCAATTGAGCACATCTGGGACATCATGTCTTGCTCCATTCACCAACGTTACATTACACTACAGACTGTCCAGGAGTTGGTGGATGCTTTAGTCCAAGTCTGGG